>LGSN01000012.1:0-129228 GCA_001314375.1 Phytophthora podocarpi
TATGTGTGCCACACAATGAATACCTTCGACCGGGAGCTGATCAACGTAAGAGAGATTTCATCACGTGGTACATGTATTAATACTACATGATGTAGCGAAGTGACGGTTAAAATTGCAACTGGTATGCCTGACAAGCGTCTCCCGCATCCAGACTTCTTAGCAGCACAGCTTGTCCGAATGTACATTGTGTCGCAGTGCATTCTGGCAGCAACAAATCATTAATATCGCTGAGCATTATTCAAACATTTTGGGAGGTGTACGGAGTCACTACTAAATGTAGCGACGCAGAGCCTAAAAACAACAGTCGAACGCTACTGAGGTCGCGCAGCGACACCGTCCGATCCAGCGCGCCAATTAAATTTCCTGACCAGGACAATGGTGGCGGTGGACTGTGATCGATGTCGAGAACGTTGAGATTCACCACACGCTGTCGCGCGTTGGCGCGTTCGACGATTCGGAACCCTGCAGGCAGGCAGCGCATCCCCGGGAGATTCTGCGTGTTGAGGGCCAGTATTTGGCCAAAAACACGATCACACATTGGTCATGGGAAAATGTCAACACGTGTATGCGGTAAAAACGTTTTGTCAGTACATGTAGCGGATAAAATGCGTCAGTTTGTGTATGTCAGTTCCATCGGTATTGACGGTATGTGTGTGTGCGAAAACGTGCGTCACAACGTGTATGTACCGGCAGGCTTCTGACAGAGGGTCGTTTTTGCATGGACGGGGCTAAATGCCCATTTGAAAGTCGCTGAGGCTGCCCATTTGAAAGTAAGGTTTTATATGGAGTTTTGTATAGCGGCTGCACTCGAACAGTTACACTTGCTTGTGCAGTACACTTCTTCTTAATCAGCTCCCCGCGCAGAAGCTTTTACCACCTAATCGGCAGGGATGAAGCGCAGAGATAAAGGCTGATACAAGGCGACGTCGCCTCCGACATGGTAGAAGGTGACCAGCCGGACATTAACGAGTGCCTCACGCAGCCAGCCAATACCAGCACGAGCCAAGTGGCTCAAGAAATACAAACGTGAACTGGCTTGAGGCCGANTGGTCTAGCTAACATTTCGCCTGGAACGCACTCCGTCGAAGCAGATTTTATTGTGCTGAAGCGCGTCAAAGGCCCCCCACCGAGGCGGTCTAAGTAACTACGCAATGGAGGGGGAGCTCCAAGCCGGACAGCATTTCGATCTAGCTCCTCCGATGAACTTCACCAGAAGGACCCGCGACTTGCATCGTTGTTGGAAGGCTTGTGATCCCACCGAAGGAATGCCCACTTTACGCATCATGAACCAATACATTTTTCTACATGTACATGTATATAATTGCAGAGTGCCTGATTGATTACAATAGGATTTGTATCGGAATGCCCATGTGAAGGTCGAAAATCCTGCCCATATGAACTCAAATGGGTAGATGGGTACCTGGCAGAAGCCTGTGAATCAACATTGTTGAAACATGCAACCCAAGTTGCATCCAGGTAAGCGTTCTCGGCCAGCAGGAGAATAGAGTGCCTTGAATGAAAGTCCACAGAGGCGATCCCTCGGCGATCTATATTACAGTAATAGCAGTAGCCCAGAAATTCTCCGCAGCCGCACTGTGTGAATTCCATCCGCGTTGAGATTGCACGATGGCGTGCAACTAGCGCAACTTGCCCTATACAGACTGTATGTTCATGTACAGTACTGTACTGTATGGGATAATGAGACAGAGCGATGGTAAAGGCCGATTTACAGTACGAATCGATTGGTCAGCAGACCGTTTCCTCGTGTCATGCAGCCACTTGGCGCGAAAGTCTGTTGCGTGTTTGCCAGCCGACCCACTCGTGAACCCTTTTGCTCTGCCAAAATGTGAACGGCCCACGGCTGCCTAGCACGCGCACAGGATTTCTATGCGCGAAGCCGTGTTCACTCGGCGCTATCCTATGCACTGCCGACCTTTGGCCCGAAGGTGCGCCGCACTGCGGCGGCCATACACCACCCATCCCTGAACGCGAACTCCAACGACTCGTTGAACGAGGCCTCGCTCAGGAGAGAGCTCTCCTCTGTCCTGCGCACTCTCTCACTCTCTGCATTTGCTCGCGTCCCGATTGCATCCCATCGTACTCCTCTCCCTTCAAATTGTGGCGCGGGCTGCGGCACAAATCCAGTTCACCCATGGGCAGAACTTCACTACTGTATACAGTTGTGCACCTCGTTTTCGGCACCCATATAAATACATAACCTTGAATATTCTATATATCATGATGGGTCTTTTACGTCAATTCAAATTATAATATACAATTACCTGTGATGTTGATTCGGTCCACCCCTGCCGAAAACGAGGTGCACAACTGTACATGTAATAGCGGAGACCAGCTCCTGAGATTGATCTCCGTGCTGCTACGGTAACAGCATATACTGCTCACCAACTTGGTGACCAAGCCGCTGGACTCCACTTTTTCCGATACTGTACATGTAGACACGATTTGCCGTCAATGCTACTCGAGGAGGCTCCATCCTGGAGCGTCCCGTACATGTAGCAAGGCATGGTTGATGTGTGGCGTCCGACACGTGGAATCCTAGCGCTCCGGCTTTTTGCAGCAGGAAAAGAAGCCACGGTGCAGCGGAGACTCATCTCTTCTTTCTCTACTCTCTTGAAAGTTTGGCGTGTTTTGGTTGGCAGCCGTGTCGGGCGACATCAGCTCATCGGGAGCTTGAAACATCGGCGAACACGGCTTTATCCAGCATTTAGGGTTTATTCGCGGCTGGACCTCCAACTTGGAGTCCAAGCGAATCCCCACTCTCTCTCAGTGTCACGCGGTGTGGCCTTGTGTCCCAGCTTGAGTTGCATTCATTTCTGAATCCACCATCAAGTAGTCAAGTCAACGCAACTCAAAAATGCCAGGTGTTTCCCCACGCAACTCGCACTACTCAGTCCAGATGACTCCGCGCCAGCCAGAGGTGCTGATGCCAGGCGGCCACGAACTCGCGACCTGGGAAAAGTGCGTCGAGATCGCGCGCGTGGTGGTCTATTTCCTAGGCTCGGTGCTCTTCTTGCTAGGCTCCATCTACTTCTACCCGGAGTACTCAGTCATGTGGAACGGCAACGCCGGCAAATTCGGCAGTTGGGCCTTTGTGGTTGGCTGCCTCATGTTCTTCACAGGCGCCAACCTTGACTTCATCCAGACCATCCGACACAACCACGGCACGCAACTCCGCCAGGTCCTGCGCGCGTTCAATGCGCTGTGTAACTACATGGCCACCTCCATTTTCATCCTCGGCGCGCTCTACTTCCTGCCCACCTGGTATCCCAAGGCACCGGAGCTCGGATGCTGGTCGTTTTTCGTTGGCTGCATCCTCTTCTGCATCGCCGCTGTCGTCGAGATCCTCTTCATCTGCATGACGCACGAGGACCCATGCGTGACCGGCTTCAAAATCAAGAACATCGCTTGCTGGGGCACCGTCGCGGCGCTGGGCACGTTCATCGGCGCGCTGTTCTTCATCCTCGGCAGCTGGTACTACCTTCCCCGGTACATCAACCGCGTCGACGATGGCACGCACTACATGAACAAAGCCATCACGTTCTACGTCATTGGAAGCGTGTTCTTCATCATCAACAGCCTCGCACTGAGCCCGGACGTGTACCGTGCCATCAAAGCGAGCGCACGAAAACACGACCTGGAGAACAAGGTCTAATTTATCAAATACTACGTAGTATATTGTGCAAAGTGCGAAGCAAACAAGCTCCGAGAATGTAATCTGTCTTCACAACGCCTTCTTGACTCGTTTGTTGCTTTTCGTCCCAATCAACCACCAACTGCCGTTCGTAGTCGCTGTCGTGTTCAGTCTCTCTACTTTGCCACCTCCTTCGCCTCGACACGCATATCTAGCGATGGCGTGTTCCTGCCAGTCGTGCGTGAATTTGAGACCATCCATTTTCTATTTTTAGTGCGGCTGTACCGTAGGTGTCAGTGAAGTTGGACTAGTACTTCCTTCACATGGCTTCCTGGCAAGAAGCTCTACATGGCCCTTCGTGCTCAAGTCCCGCCGCCGTAGATGTCACTGCTCGCACTTCCATGCGTTTCACATGCAACCAGCAGTTTGATAGTGTAGACACCTCGGAGCAGCACAGCGCAAATAATAGACACGTGCGTCGACTATTTTCAATCTTCATCAATAGGCAGCTGTGCGCCGCGCAGAAACACTTGGAGGCGTCCAATGTGAAAATGCTCCCTCCTGGAGACGGTACCAGCGCGGCGAGGCACCGGTGGCGGTGGTCACAGCCAGCGAAGGCGGTTCGTAACTCCGTGAGCTGTATCATGTAGCCTAAATGTGATTCGCATCGGGCGTAGAAGCTCGAGTCACTCCACGAAACCGCGCGTGTCTCTCAAACGGAACACTCAAGCACAGCAACAGCAGCAAACCTTGGTACTGTGCATGTCATCTCGATAACGCAACATAAAGTGTTCGCGCAACTTTCATAAAGTTGCTCGAACTCCTTATGTTGCAATATATCAACGCGGCACCGTAGCCAACAGACCGCAAAGCCGGCAACCAACTGCGCCGACGTCAGTCAATCTCCGGACCCATCAGTAGCTCTCGCTTCCTCATCACCATGGCCGAACGCAAGCGCAAGGTGGATCTCAGTGACCTGGACGGCAAGAAGAAGAAGCGCAAGAGCAGGTTCTCGGACGCGCCTCCCGCCGCTGCCGCCGCCAATGCCGGGGTGAACCCGTTGACGGGCTCGCCATTCTCGGCCCGCTACCAGACGCTGTTGGCCCAGCGCCAGAAGCTGCCGGTGCACCAGTTCTTGGACCAGATCCAGAACGCTGTCAAGCAGCACCAGGTCATCGTCGTGGAGGGCGAGACAGGCAGTGGTAAGACCACGCAGATTCCCCAGTTCCTCACGCTGCTGCACGCCAACGGCAACAAGATGGTCGCGTGTACGCAGCCGCGTCGTGTGGCCGCCATGAGTATCGCCAAGCGCGTGGCCGAGGAGATGGACGTGCAGTTGGGGCAGGAAGTGGGTTACACCATCCGATTCGAGGACGTGACCTGCCAACGCACGAAGCTGCGCTTCTTGACCGACGGTATGCTGCTGCAGCACGCCATGAGCGACCCGCTGCTGTCCAATTACTCGACCATCTTGCTGGATGAGGCTCACGAACGTACACTGAGTACGGACATCCTCTTCGGTTTGCTGAAGGAGGTGCTGCCCAAGCGCCCGGATCTCAAGGTCGTAGTGATGAGTGCTACGCTGGATGCTGTCAAGTTCCAGAAGTACTTTGAGGGCGCACCATTGATCGCCATCCCTGGACGTACCTTCCCCGTGGAGATTTTCTACACACCCGAACCGGAGCGTGACTACCTGGAGGCTACTGTTCGTACGGCGGTGCAGATTCACATTTGCGAGGAGGAAGGAGACGTGCTTCTCTTCCTTACTGGTCAGGAGGAGATTGAAAATGCCTGCCGTCAGATCCGTGCCGAGGCTGACGCCCTGGACTCGTCCAAGTACGGACCACTTGACGTGTACCCGCTGTACTCGTCGCTTACACCGCAGCAACAGCAGCTTATTTTCAAGGACGCCCCGAAGCCACGCTTCCCAGGTGGTCCTAAGGGCCGCAAGATTGTTGTGTCCACCAATGTGGCAGAAACCTCGCTAACCATTGACGGTATTGTGTACGTTATTGACCCGGGCTTCTCGAAGCAGAAGGTGTACAACCCGCGTATTCGAGTCGAGTCGCTGCTAGTGTCTCCCATTTCTCGTGCTTCAGCCAAGCAGCGTTCCGGTCGTGCTGGTCGTACGCGACCGGGTAAATGCTTCCGCCTCTACACCGAACAATCGTTCCTTCGTGACTTGGAGGAGCAGACGTACCCGGAGATTTTATGCTCTGAGATGAGCGGTGTGGTTCTTACGCTCAAGCAACTGGGTATTGACGACCTGGTGCATTTCGACTTCATGGACCCGCCTGCTCCTGAGACGCTGATGCGTGCCTTGGAAATGCTGAACTACCTCGGTGCCTTGAGTGATGAGGGCGACCTCACGGACCTCGGCCGTCAGATGGCAATGCTTCCAGTGCTCCCGCAGCTGGCCAAGATGCTGATCTCATCGGCGAAGTACCAGGTGCCGCAGGAGGTGGCTACAATTGTTGCTATGCTGTCTGTTCAAGAACCTTTCATTCGTCCCAAGAACGACGCCAAGGCCGCCAATGAGGCCAAAGCGACCTTCGCCCACGTGGATGGCGACCACCTCACACTGCTGAACGTGTTCCACGCGTACAAACTGAACAACGGTGACGTTAACTGGTGTTACGAGAACTATCTGAACAACCGTTCGCTGCAGAGCGCGTCGAATGTGCGCGACCAGCTGATCCGCAACATGAAGCGACTGGAGATGCCGACGCAGTCCACGCTGGACATCCACTCTCCTCAGTACTACCCCAACATCATCAAGGCGTTGGTGTCTGGGTTTTTCATGCAGATTGGCCACAAGGCCGCAGGCGGACACTACGTGACAGTGAAGGACAACCAGGTCGTGCACCTGCACCCTTCGTGCGTGTTAGACAACAAGCCGGACTGGGTCGTGTACAACGAGTTCGTGCTTACGAGCCGCAACTACATTCGTCTGAACACTCGTATCATGGGCGAGTGGCTCGTGGACATCGCGCCCCACTACTTCGATCTGGCCAACTTCCCACCTGGTGATGCCAAGCGTGAGCTCGAGACGCTGTACCGCCGCATGAATGCGCGTAACAACTCGAAGAAGCCTAGATAATTGCATTATACGATAGATGAACTGGTCTTCAAATTTACCATTGACGGTGGTTGAGATTTGAGTTTGGTTTTCTAGCGCCCTGCATATTGCTTACCTCGTACAGAGCAGTTCTGTATCCGCTTCTATCGGCTGGGACGTGGCGTCCGAATCTTGTGTCTCTGCAGCTTCTTCGTGCCACGACCGAAGCCGCCACGCTTCTGGGGTCGACCTCGACGCGCTAGCTTCTCCTTCCTGCTGTCTGTCGATGCCGTCTGTTGGGACCCTATCGCCGGTGAAGGTGCAGAAACATCTTCACGCAGCTCCTTGATTGTGCTATTGCTGCGCTTCGAGTTCTCGATGCTCATAGCTAGCGCAAGGTCGTGCTTGGTTACAAGGCTTGTCACAAGTCCCTGCTCGCCAGCTCTACCAGTTCGGCCTGCGCGATGCACGTAGTCCACAGCGGTCTTCGGGAAGTCGAATATTACCACGTGCTTCACCGACTCAAAATCCAGACCACGAGCTGCCAGGTCCGTGCACACGAGGATATTCACGTCGGCATTCTCAGTGAACGCATGGACACCTTCGTGGCGCCTAGCCGGAGGCATGTCGCCGTGCAGACAGACCGTGTCTTGGAATCCGTGTTCGCGTAGCATGTGCTCGGTAGATCGCACACTTGCTGAATTGCGACAGAAGATCATTGTTTTCGCTGCCCGACGCCTGTTTAGATGCAACGCCTCGCGCAACGCCGAATGTTTCGACTCAGGGGCCACGCGCACAAACTCCTCTTTAATGGTGGTCGGCGTCTTGTGGATATTGTCGTCACTCACAACACGCAATTCGCCGAATTTCTTCTTCAGCACTTGGTCAATCGGCGAGCGAATAGTCGCCGCCGCCAAGATCACCTGCAACGGTTGGTTGCGCTTGGCCGCACTAGCCTGGATCGGTCCCAGAACGGCATCCAGCTCTTTGCGGAAGCCCATCTTGGCGTCAAACAGCGTATCGGCTTCATCGACCACCACTGTATCGATTCGGGAGACGAAGAAATCCCCCTTGCTGATACACTTGGCTACCCGTCCAGGAGTGCCGATGATCAGGTCGAGTCTGCGCGCCGTGTTCTTCTGCTGAATGCTCTTGCGTTCTCCACTCGTGACAGTGCAGGACGCGAACTTGGCCGAGTGCGACAGCTGCTTGGCCACCGAGGCCACTTGCAGCGCCAGTTCTCGACTGGGCAGCAGCACCAAAGCACCGGGTCGTCCCAGTACGACCTCGGCCGGGCCTCCGTCGCCGTTGGCCTCGTGCTCCTTCTGCTTAGCCGCCTCCTTGCGTAGCAGCTGCTCAACCACAGGGGCCAAATAGGCCAGCGTCTTGCCCGTGCCCGTCTGCGCCGCACACAACACGTCGTGGCGCGCCAGGATGGCCGGGATGCTCTTCATTTGGATGCCTGTGGGCGTCGTGATCTTCGTCTCCTTGAGCCCCGAGACGATGCGCACATCGAGGCCCAAGTCCTGGAAGCTCTGCGCGGCGAAGAAGCGACGGGACGTGGCAAACGACAGCGCTGGCCGTGTGACCAGGCGGCCGCGCCGGAAGAGTGACGCCGACGCTAGACGCATCGTTGCGTCAATTGATCGACTCGCTTGTGGTTGGTGAGCTCGGCCCGAACCCGTACCCGACAAAAACAGTCACCCGCGGGTTCACTACAATATAGGCCCGCGTGTCATAAAGTTGAAGTTGCCTTGCCTCAATTTGCCCAACGTTACATATATTGCCTGCATGGTTTAAAGTACAATTGCAGGGTACACATGTACAGTTGAGTTGAGTCAGTGCCATGTTGTCCCTGACAGCCGATGACTCCCCGACTTTAATTGAAGCGCACGACAGCCCGGGCGACGATCTTCTGCCGATCGTTTTGTGGCGCTCCTCATCCACAAGCTTCCAGTGGACGTTGCGACTCGCGACCTACAGTATACAGCTGTGGTGCAGCGGCAGTAGCCTCGCTTGATTTGCTCGATGGTCTCTCCCGACGCACGATGACGACAGTGCTGGATTCCGCACGGCCCGGAGTCTCACGTCAGTGTCTTGGCGACTCGGTGAGCAGACGACCATGTGAGCGTGGCACAACTCGTTTAGCGATCGATGTCACGTTGTTACTGGTACGAACACGGTGCTGCTGGAAACACGGCTGATTGGGCCTGCTCCGACATCGGATCTCACTACTCGCGTCCTCGCAGCCAAGCGCGAGTCCGCGTCAAGTGACAGCCTAAATTTACCAGGGATGTTGCTCAACACTGCAGCGTGTTGATGAACTCGCCACCAAAGCCTTGGACCAGCCCGTCATCGTGATCGGGGAGGAAGGACTTGGCAGCTTTCCCTGAAGGAAAGCTGCGATGAGCTACATGTAGCTGCCTGGACAGGCTCGCTGTTGCTCACGACACGACGGCACTTTACGCTAGAGTCTACAGCGGCTAGACACGGGCGGGCGGCGCAGCCCCCCATGACAAAGACGCTGCTGGGCATTGCGCGGTTGCAACAAAATGGTGCCGACCGAGAGCCCCTCGACGAAGGTGGCGGCAGTTCACGTAACGTTACATGTAGCATTAACAATCAAATGACAATTACAGAGCCAATTGCAATTGCTCTTCTTGAGGCTTAAAGCCCCACCGCAACAGCCAAGTAAGATATCGCTCTCCTCGTAAGTAACACGACGTTCTTAGCTGAGCTCCAGCTTCAGCTACGCGACCGAAAAGCCGGTCTGGAGCTTGCCACGTCGTGGTCCGCCTCGGAGAACGGGTGGGTTTCGTGCGTGCATACAAGCACCCAGTCAAACTCGTCTGACCCGCCAACCCGACCTCTCCCTCAGCCTCGTCTCTCCTCATTATCGCCGAGTCACAATCGACAAGCTTCGACCCTACGCTATTATAGCTCTCCCACCAAGCCCTCCACCCTGCGTCAGCTCAGCCGCGGCGCGAGCATTTCCCCTCTCTACTCGCCACCGTCGAGTCCCTAGAAAACAGGTCGAAGCAGCAGCTCTTCCGCCGCGATGTACTCGTCGTACTGGAAGCCCAACGACGGGCGCGAGTCCAACGTGCTGACGGACCACGAGGCGCTGCACCGCGATGAGGCCACGCACAAGGCCATGCAGTCCGACGAGACAGAGCTGCGGCCGCTGGATCTGGAGACCATCATGAGCTCCAAGGCCGCCGTCAAGTTCTGGTACCTGCACCGCCCCAAGACCATGGCCTACGTGCATAAGAACGCCACCAAGATGCAGAGTCTCGGCCGCGCCTTCGCTGTGAGGAAGCTGCGCGAGAAGCACGGCGCCGAGTACATGGCCGAGCTGGCCAGACAGGACCAGGCCAGACGCGACGCCGACGTGCTCAAGGAACTCTCGGACGAGGAGCGCGCGGCCAAGCAGCTCGACGACGCCGCTTACGACGCCCGTGTGGAGGAGTCCAGGCGTCTGCGTCGCGAGCAGATCGAGAACGAGCGTCGCGCCGAGGAGGAGATCCGCATAAAGCAGGCGGAAGCTGGGTCCGAGCGGCGTCGGCTTGAGGAGGAGCGCAAGGCTGCGGCGCTGGCTGCCCAGGAGGAGGCGGAGCGGCTGGCCGAGGAGGAGCGACGTCGGCAGGAGGAGGAGGCTGCACGTCTCGAGAAGCTCCGACTCATTGAGGAGGAGGAACGTCGTGCTGCTGAAGAGGCTGAGGCCAAGCGCAAGGAGGAAAAGGAGCGTCTTGCTGCGGCGGAGGCTGCTCGTCTGGCTGAGGAAGAGGCGATTCATGCTGAAGAGGAGCGTCTTGCGGCGGAAGAGGCCGCTCGCTTTGAAGCGGAAGAAGCAGCGCGTCTTGCTGAAGAAGAGCGTCTCGCCGAGGAGAAGAGAATTCGTGAAGAAGAGGAGGAGCGTCTGCGCCTTGAAGAGGAGGAACGTCTTGCTGAAGAAGAGCGTATTCACAAGGAAGAGGAGGAGGTCACTTTCCTGGCTGCCCAGGCTCGCGAGGAGAAGGACTGCCTTGAGCGCGAGGCCGAGGAGGCGCGTATTCGTGAGGAAGAAGAGCGCCGTGCGCAGGAGGAGCGCGAAGTGCGTGAGCGCAAGCTCGCGGAGGCAGCTCTGGCTGCTAAACTGGCCGAGGATGAAGCGGAGCGCATTCGCCAGGAGCGCATCCAGCAGGAGAAGAACGACAAGTACGAGCAGTCGCTGTCCAAGGACGTGCCGGTGCTCGTGCGTCAGCGTGGCCCCGGCCGTGTCGTGAGTTACGACAAGGAGCGTGAGACGTACGCTGTTAAGATCGACAACGCAATGGGCGGTATGCAGATTACTGTGCCCAGTGACGATGTCAACCTGGACGACGAACGTATCCTGTCGCCGCGTACTAAGGTGGACACGCCGTTCGGCACGGGTGAGGTCGTGGGTCTTGACCCTCACGTTGGATGCTACGCCATCAACACGGAGGTGAACGCGCCGGACGACGACCAGTTCCTGGCGTTCGTGCAGATCAACGATGTTGTTGTGCACGTGGAGGAAGAGGAGGAGCGCGCTATTGTGGAGGATGCTTCGTTGCCAAGTACGTTGCCTGCTGATACCGGGTTATCGTTGAAGATGGTGAAGACTTTTACTGATTATGTCTTTTGCTTTTACAGTTCCCGATGAGATCGGTCTCGTATCCGCTCGCATCGTTGACAGCCGCATCGTGAACCGCACGGGCAAGAAGTTCATCCAGTACAAGCTAGAAATCCGCACGACCAACTATGGCACGGTGTTCTGCTGGAAGCGATACAGCACCTTCCGGTACGTGATATGGCTTCGTGAGCCTGGTGGTCTCTATGCGATGCTAATGTGGTTGTCTATTGTACGTCTATGGCACAGTTCATTGTGTGACCGTCTCATGAAGGAGAACGGCATGAAGCGCCGTGACATCCCGGACCTGCCGCACCGTCATGTTGTGGGCAACTTCTCGCAGAAGACGATCGGCGAGCGTGCCGAGAAGCTGAACCTGTTCCTGAACGCCGCCGTGAAGGCTGAGCACTTGCAGTGGGGTATTCGTGTGGACGACCAGATCGCCGTCTACAAGCGCCGTAACAAGCGTGCGACGCAGCCCAGCAGCCAGCCCACGAGCCGCGGCAGCCGCAGCATCTTCTCGCGACGACGGTAATTGTAGGTAAATTCCCCGTCACGGGGTTGCTACGGGAACTGTTTAGTCCAGTCAAGCTATCTGCATGCAGATGCAGAGCTGAGCCAGCGTGTTTTCAGTAGGAGAAAGCATCAGAGCAGTCGAGTTGCAAGAGCTAGCAGTCAGTTAGTCTCTGAGCCCTCACATGTGACTCCCGCTCGATCGAAGAGCGAAGGTGGAGTCGGCTACTCACTGGAAATTGGATTTTTATCTTGACATGTAACTACCTGGCTGTTGCTTGCTTTCGCATTCCTTTTTCGTGGAGGTGCTGGTCAATGCAAGCATGAAGTTTGGCTATGGTGTGCGAGGGTGCTTCGCTGCGTGGTCACAAATATATTTTTTTGGTGTTACATTTTATCTTGATGCACTTCTTCACATTCTCACGCAGCGAAAGCTACATGGTTCGTATACATGGTGAGCAGGTTTGACGATTCAAAAGGCCCCTCACTGCTTTCTTGCCGTCTTAGGCAACGCGGATAGGTGCAGCCGCTTCGTTCGACTGTTGGAGCTCGCCCTGAAGCTGCTGCCACTTCGCTAGCTGATCCTTGCGGTACTGCTTCACTTCGGTGCTTTTGTACTCGTACCGCTGGAACGGGTTGTAGCAGTCGCCGGCGCAGCCTTCACACACGTCCGAGTGGCATGGCACACCATTGCGCGCGCACTCGCAGTCCGAGTCGGCACTCTGGCAGTTCTTCTGCTCGCGCGCCGCCTTCTTTGCTTCAGCCATCAACTCCATCTTGCCCGGTCCAGGTAGCGGCACATTGCGTTCCTGCAAGAACGCACGCAGCTTCTTCACGTTCATCTTGGCCACTTTCTTGACCAGATCTCCGCATGAGCAGCCGCATGCGCCGTCGCGAGAGTCGCGGATCTTGGCGAACTCGTCGAGCTGTTCAATCGACACGCAGCCAAAGTCCGGTGTGGTCAGCGCTGCGTCTGCCACCTGGAGTTCTTCAACAGCCTCAAGACTTGAGGTCGATCCAGTCGAGTACTTCCGCCACGACTTCCTCATCTCAGGGGACGACGACATTTGAATCTCAATCGCTCCGTCCTCCTGGGCCTGTTTCTCCAGCGTAAAGACCTGCTTACGTTCGCCCTCACTCAGTCTCGCGAACAAAGGGTTGTCCACACCGCGACGGTAGTCAAATTGGCGGGTCTCGCCCACGCGGACATCGCGGCGCTTGGACTTGGAAAGTTTCTTGGCTCGTTCCTGCAGCGTCTGCTCTCGCAGCTGCTCCACCTCCAGCACGCTGCCGAGTTCTACATCAGCGACCTTTTTGCCAAGACCCAAAGCCCACGTACCGTCGTAGGGCACAGCACCGCCGCCGCCTGGGAAACGGGCGAACTCTCTCGCCGAGACGCCGCCCCACATGATGTGCTTCTTGGCGCCTAGAGAGGCCGAGCGGTTCTTCCGCTGCTGAGCTTGGGCCAATGGGGCGCTCGAGGACGCCACGTGCATGCTGTTGCTGCGTACTTTGCGCTTCTTCTTGTGCTTCTTGCTCTTCTTCTGGGGCTTGGGCTGCTCCATCCCCTCCTCCTGTGGGGCTGCTACTGCGGGCTCGGCAGGGGTCTCCACGACCTGCACGGGCGCAGCAGCAGCGCCGGGTATACCAACGCACTGTATACTATTGGAGGGTATACGCGTCGATTCGTCAGGTACGCGCGGCGATTGAAGACACTCGGGACGGTGGCTGGGCCAGCTCTGGCGCTGGCAGTCGCGGTCGCAGAAGTGGACGCGATGGCAGCCGCCGTAGCGGTTTTTGGCGTCGGCTTTGCCGCAGGATAGGCAGGTCTTGGTGACGGTGACGATGGGAGGCGCAGTCATGGCGTGGCGTGGCGTAGTGTAGTGATTCTCTGCAAGCGTGTGTGGGTCGTTGCGCTCAAATTGGGAAGTGTGCTATCCGCCGTTTGGTATCAGACACTCAAATAGAGGTCGGTTTTAATACACCAAAAGCTGCAGCGATCGAAAGAGATTATATGCGATAAGTACCCTATTTTGGTGGTTCAAGCTAGCTGGGAGTACCATCAGATAGCGTGCATGAATGATCGTGTTTGCGTCTGACGTCCGTGCTTTGCTATTGGAGCTGTGAGGGCTGGGGAACTACAATACGCGTCGATGGACGATCGGCGAACACACGGCGGCGCCAAGGTGTCGTCATTGCCTGCATGGATGCATGTAGGCGTGGAATGCGCATGACATGCATCGCCTCGTGCACTTGGAACAGTGGCTGGAATCGCTGGTGTAGCAACGGAGCGCCACGAGATATTTTTTTCGGTTGCAAAGCCGTTTCTGCTTCGGTTCATCGTCTGCTTCAACGTCGAACATTCCCGAAGGCTCGGCACGAGTCTTCAGTGTAGACTTCAGGCAAGAACGCTGTATTCTACGAGCTGAGCAACAACACTGGCGGATCACCATTACTGACGATGCTGCATTTGACACAATGGACTGCAACTACAGACTGTAGTCTACAGTGCATGTACCGGTACTACTGTACATGTATGAAGACTACGAACTCGATACTGTATCTCAAGTGAGCTCTCTTCACACAACAGCAGCGGGTGTGGCACAAGTTGTGTACGAGTACACAACAAACTTGGTGTCCAATACATCACACGAGCCAACCACCAGATATCTTCCAAGCAACAGCAAGCCCTCGACATGGCGGACTCGAACGCGAAGCTCAACTCCTTGTTCGGCAAGAAGAAGAAGAAGAAATCCACGACCGTTAACGCCAACGTCATCGTCAAGACCAGCGCACAGAATGCCGAGCGAGCTGCCACCACCGCCGCCGCTGCTGCGGCCGCGCCCAAGCCCGCACCGCAGAAGGCCCCGGCGCCTGCTCCCACGGCGTCCGGCAAGAAGCTATCGGACCTGTCGCTGAACAAGGAGGAGGCGGAGAAGGCCGCCTTCCAGTGGGCCAAGCAGCCCAAGAAGTACAAAAACTCGGACGAAAAGGTGCGCGCGGCAAAGGGCAAAGCCCAGAGTGGAACCATTGGGTAACTGTGATTGTGTTGCACTTGTTGCTGTTGCTGCAGGAGGCGGTGGCCACGACGTGGGCTGAGCAGGAGCAGCGCAACCGCGTGAACCGCCGCATCCAGCTGGACAATGAACGCGCGTTCCCGTCGCTGGGCGTGGACGCTGCCAAGGCCCAGCTGCAGAACATGAAGGCTCCCACCAGCAAGGCGGTGGAGACCAAGAACGCCTGGGCCTCGCTGCATGACGACGAGGACGAGGACTAGTCGGTTGGTTGCTCGACTGAGTTAGGCGCGCTATTACTGTACTGTGAAAAAAATGGACAAGCAGCCGCCTTGCTCACTGCGAAGCTCATTGAGCCTAGCAGCATTAAAATCTGGGTTGAGCAGGACAGATGAGTCGAATCCAAGAAATTGATTGCAAGGCAGTGGTGGATGCTCTGCCTGGCCGGGAACTACTGGGAGAATGCTGCTGCTCATCTGTGTGACGGCTTGTCACGTAACCGAAGCGGTGTGGCAAACGGAGCTAGGTGCACCATGTGCAGGGAGGAGAATTGTAATAGAACGGCGCGTCAGGGTCGAGCCAGCAAACATCAACTAGCAAATACGAATCGACCGGGCGAGTTCTGCTGCCTTGTTTTATGGAGTGGGCGTCGACTTAACCTCTCTCCGGGGTATCCATGGTCTCGAAAGTGCAGCCCAGGTACGAGCTGTAGCCGTGTGGTTTGGCGTGTGGCACGGCACTGCCGTTATGCCAGATGAGGTCAAATCCACCGATGTGCAGCTCGTTGCCCTCGCGACGACGTTCCAGGTCCACGACATCTAGTGTGTGCTGTACGAGGTTGGTCTTGAGCGCATAGTCGGCGTCCGTATCGCTTGTCAACGATGGCGAGGCGTTTACCTCGATTAGCCACGGTTTAAGCGCACTATCAATGAGCACATCGTAGCCGTAGAGCTCAAAGCAGTGTCGGTCCTGGATAATCGTTGGCTGCACAGCCAGCAGCGAGCGTGTGATGAGGGGCTGTATAGCGAGGAACAAGCGGTCAACGGCTTCTTGGCCGTGTTTGCTGATGAGGAACATCTTGAGACTGTGTAGTGGCCACTTGCTGCCAAGACGTTCGTCATAGTCGTCAGCCCCCTTCTGCACCGAGGCGTTCGTGAGGTGCATGAAGAGATTGTCCATATCACCTTTGCTCTGTGAGTAGCGGGCGTGTGAAAAGCGAGCAAACCCCGCACGGTAGATCCAAAACGTCAACGGCGAGAAGCTCGTCACCAGCACGTACAGTCGTAAGTCGAACTTCTTACCGCCAAGCAGGTATGGTGACTCAACATACTTCTGCACGATGTACGTGTCGGCCGTCTTAGCCTGCACCGCACCGTCGCCCTTCCACGAAGGATCTCGCTTCCACTCGCTGATGTCGCTCAACTTCTCGAACAGGAAGATGCCTCGACCTTGTGCCTTGCCGACGGGTTTCATGATCCATCTGCCGCCTGCTGTGCGTTTGAACTCCTCGAGAAACATACCGTATTCGTGTGGCAGCACAAATGTAGCCGACCAGAAGTCGTAGAGAACCGCCTCGCGTCGTGCTTCAGCGTCGCCACTTCAACACCAAGCTGCATCGTCAGTAACATGGCTACATTTGAGCCACATGGCTACATCGGAGACCTACCTGCGCTCGAGCTGCCTTCTGATGCGCTTGAGATTCTTGACCAATAAATCCTTACGCGTGAGTTCATAATGGTTCTGGAAGTGGTTGATCCGCTGAAATCCATCAGACAAACAATGAGTTTTCACCTTCATTCGTCAAGATCTTCGTACGCACCTGGTGATCTTGAAGCGGCGTGAAGGCGTCCAAGTTATCGCGGATCCAACCCACGTCGGCCCAGTGCAGGTCCCAGTCCAGGTCGCTGTCCGACTCAATCCAGCCGCCTTGGCGTCGCATTACATCCAGCACCGTATTGCGCAGCGACGTCCGGAAGCGCACCACACGCCTACAGCAGCAGCGCGCAACAACCCCCCAAATCATTAATTTACCGATGCAATCGAGCACCAAAAACATTGCCACTCAGTCCCAAAAAACAATCAATAAGCAATGATAGGCTTACTTTACCTTCGATCCCGGCTGTCGGGCCTTGCTCCAGGCTGCAGCTTGCGCTCCATCATCCCAGGCTGAAAATCTTTGATCAACATAATCTATCGAAATGTTGTCATTGTGTGGCCCACCCAAAGTGAATTTTGCAGCCGCGTGGAAGCTACACGCAGTTTTCAATCAGGCAAGGATGGCGACGGAGCACAAATATTCGGTGCTGCTGCCGACGTACAACGAGCGTGAGAACCTTCCGCTGATGGTCTGGCTGCTGGACAGGACATTCGCCGACAAGTGCGTGCTGCTCCCGTTCTGCAAATCGCTCTGCAGCCTGCGCAATCGCTTGTCACCACTCTCTACAATAACTATTCTAATTGTTTTCTGTTTCACTACAGCAAACTCAACTACGAGATCGTGGTAGTGGAAGACAACAGTCCGGACGGGACGCTACAGGTGGCGCGCGACTTGCAGCAGATCTACGGCAAGGACAAGATCGTGATCCTGCCGCGAGAAGGCAAACTGGGGCTGGGATCGGCCTACCGCGACGGTCTCAAGCAGGCAACAGGAGACTTTGTGTTCCTCATGGACGCTGATCTCTCGCACCATGTGCGTCATCGTTTTATTGTCCGTTGGTCGGTGCGATTGAGGGGTATAACGTTAGAATAGGCTACTCACTGCTGTCATTTCATGTCTTTTGATGCAGCCCAAGTTCATTCCTGAGTTTATCAAGTACGGCACGAGCCGAACAAACAGGCAGCCGATCATCCATGGTTGTTTACGTTATGCTGCTGTGTTGATGTCAACAGGAAGCAGGCAGAGGAGAACTGTGATATCGTCACCGGCACGCGCTACGTGTCGGGCGGCGGCGTACGTTTTACCATCTTTTCACAGGAATTTTTTTGCTTGCCATATGATACCCTAACGGTGCTTTATGGTCTTGTGTTATACAGGTGTACGGTTGGGACCTACGTCGCAAGCTTACGAGCCGTGTGGCCAACTACCTGGCGACGGTGTTGCTGAACCCGTCCGTGACGGATCTTACAGGCAGCTTTCGACTGTACAAGCGCGACGTCATCGAGGACATTATGAGGGCGATTCAGGGACTGGGCTACGTCTTCCAGATGGAGATCCTTGTGCGCGCTCGCCAACGCCAGTTTTCGATTGCCGAGGTGCCGATCACATTCGTGGATCGTATCTACGGTGAGTCGAAGCTGGGTGCTGGCGAGATCGTCGCGTACCTTAAGGGACTGCTCAACCTTTTCTTTACGACGTAAGAAGATGTTTGTAGCAGAGCCAGTAGAGCAAATCTCGTGTAGGTCGAGGTCAAGCGATGAGTATTGCCGTGGTGCATTGTTTGCATTTGTCACACTCTTGTTATCGGATACATTGCCTGCTTTACTCGTCGGCCTGAGTTCCAAGCTCAAATACTGGTGTCTGTCTTGCTCACTGGTGGTCAGGCCAGTCGCGAGGGAGATCACTCAGCATACAGCTCGTCTTGGCCGCTGCAAGGTGGTGCTGTGCTAGCTTTTCTTGCTTATTGTTTCGCTTTCGTCGTACATTCAGTAACACTCACTCCACTCTCCGTCAATCGTCCGCCTTCTCCTTCTGTGAGCCGCGCAGTCTAGTCTGATACGTCGACACGTCCAGCGCCATCACGGGACTCTCCTCGTCCATTTGTATTTCCTCGGGCGGACGAGCAAAAGCCCGAGCGATCCGACCTCTATGTTCCGCAGCGGCGTCATGCCTTGCATCTCCATCGCCACCGAAGCCCAGCAGATTGTTCATAACGTTCATCACGTTGCTGGACACGTCAAATCCATCTCCAAACAGCATCACGAAGAGGACGAAGCTCAGCACTAGCACCAGTGGCACGGAGCACATTACCACGCCAACCTTGAGGGGCGACATGGTCGCTCTCTCCGACATGGGGGTGCAAGTGCGGCGCCTGCTTCTCCTCAGCCCGGCGCGTCGCCGCTCCAGCTCTTGCATCCAGTAGTTGTGCTCGTTGCTGTTCTCCTGCGGGTTAGGCTCCTCCTGGCCGTGCGCACGCGCCAGCGGCTTCAGCAACGGCGTCCGCTCCGGCAGCTCCTTCATGGGCGCCTGTCGGGCACTGTAGCTGCTGATCTTGCTCATACTGTACATGTCCGGAGCGAACTTAACCTTGGTTGAGGCCTTGGGGGGCTTGGGTTTGGTCGACGCATTGCTGAGCTTGGGCTTAGGATCGCGTTCGCCTTGCAGCAGCAGCTTGAGCGCCGTCTGCGTGTGCTCCGACAGCTGCAGCGACGCCCGCGTGCGTGCGAAGGCCGTGTCCGGGCGCTCAAAGTATTCTTCGACGCGGCGCGGGTCCGGCACTGGGGACGTGAACTGCGAGACCGGTTGGTGCTCCGGGATGCTCTGCGGGATGTGGAAGCCGCTGTTGCTGGCCGAGCGGCTGAAGGAGCCGTAGGAAGACCGACTGGGCGGCCGCTGCGTCTTGAGATCCAGCGCCGCGGACCAGAACATGGTTTCGCGACCTGATTTTGCAGCAGTGTTGCTTGTGTCTCTAGTGCTAAACGCGAAGTGGGCTGGGCTGCTTAGCGTTGGCAGCGGATCTTTCGCAATGCCGACGCTTGGCCTCTATGATTTCAGAAGCTTCCTGGCTGATTCGAATTGTGAAGTTTACACCCGAGATATAGACACAGCGTCGTTTCATACTGAAAACAAGTCTAAATATCGAAAGTTAAACTGTTCTATTGATAGACGCCCTACCCCTGTGTGGACCCACCCTCATAACGAATGCTTGTTCGATCCAGCGACAAAACCGGCACCCCTAGTCTTTCAATTGCACATTTGGTTTGTTCGCTGCATCGCCAACCAGCAAGACATGCAACAAGCTTTGCACTAACTAGTTTGATGGACAATTGCCCGCCGTTGACGAGAGCAGTATGCTCCGAACCGCGGAGCAGCCGAAGAAAATAATGTGCTGAAGTGGAGATGAAAAACTCCTTTGAGGACTAGAATCTCTCATTACCATGTCTCCTGGGGGATTTATCGTTGCTCTGTACCAAACGTCATGGTAGTTTGCACGTGAGATAAGTTCATCCAATTTGGCTCGTTTTGTCAATGCTTCTAAAGTATTCCGTTGGAGGGGCTGTGACCGGCGCTGCGTCAGCGATGGCTATCCATCACCACCGCAGAAAGAGGTCACCGCCGTCATTCTCGCTTACTCAGCTCAGCTTTTGACATTGTCGTCCGAGCGTTTGCAATCGAGCTTATTCAGCAACGTTATTGCCATCAACTTGGTGGCAGCGCAAAGCATGGGCGCAGTCAGGACCCTTAACAGTCAAGTTGACTGGCATCGGAACAAAGTGGCGGAAGATGGTGTTTTCGGCCCACCACGTATGATAACCAGACCTCAAGTTGGGGCTTAAAACAATGGAAGCAAGTGCAGCAAGCGAACTGCCGTCGACGGCCACCCGATTCTGGCGTCCTGTTGAAGCGGTACAAGTGATACTATCTCCATTCAAAATGATTTATTAATAGCAGAATCTCCCGGAACGTTCCAGCCAAAAACAAAAATAATGACTCGGATAACGTCGTTGCATCAGTCGCGCTTGAAATGCGTAACTTGCCGCCTACAAGCCTTGGGCTCGACCTGGCTGACCTGCACCCAGCACTGTTCGTATATGTACGGTGATGTCAAAACCAACCAGCAGTAAACAGTGTAGGTTCTTTAGCGCCGTCCCCACTTCAACTGCTGACGTACGTGGCCGCAATCATCACCTTCGGCCTTGCAGGGGCGCGTGCACTGCAGTGCACGCGTCCCTGAGGATGTTCCATTTCACCCCACGTAGACAAATGCGACAGGCCCCGCGCAGGCTGTGCTGAGTCACAACAGCGAGGGCAAGAAACATTGCATGTGGCGCCAATGGCGGCACCGCGCTTGGTCACCGACTGCACTGCACTACATGTAATGCGGCGGACGAGAACCGACGCAAGTCTGTTAGGCAAGTTTGCACTATTGCCATGCAGTATGGTACTTTTTATGGGCTGGGCCCAGCAGGCAATCACCGTATGGTCTCGGACGGAACGGAGGAATGGGGTGGTTGGTAACCAACTTGGTTGACCAGGCCGCTCCAGGAGATGCTCGTGGGGGGCACTGTGAACCGTGCACATCACTGGATGCTAGATAAAACACGGTCTCGAAAACCATTCCACGAGGGCAATTACGTGTAAGGTAATGTACCAGTTTGGTGCCCATTTCGAAAGTGCCTACTTTTTTAGGCTGAACTTTTTATTGGCTTATAATATTTTATAGGTAAGGACATGTCTGAAAACTGCTTCCTTTCTCGATTTTATAGAAGATTAGCTGAGGTACGTATCTTCTGGATAACGGTTTTACGTGTTGCTTAACAGGAACATTATTTTTTTTTACTGGAGGACCAGTTTCCTGCCACCTTTTCACCTTGAGTTTGTAAGGCATACAATCCCATTCTGACGATCAGACTGAAGTCATACTACCCTGTTAATTCTAATATGTCGACTTCTACAACGTATGATAAAGGTTATTAATTTAAGAAAACCATAAAGACACTTCTGCTGTTTTGTATACAAATATCGCCAAAATAGTCCAGGAATACCAGCGCTGCCATAGCTTAGTGATAAAGTCCTCGGGTTCCAACCGAGAGGGCGGTGGTTCAATTCCGCCTGGCAGCATAAACTCAGCTCATCACTAGTATGTTGACTTTCCGTCAGATCACTTGGAGGCCGTCACAGAACTGCGAAATCGACCGACGGCGCGCCTCCAAGTGAACTGATTGACCACCAGTATGATCAGTACCATGGGTCGGGCTCCTCTTCTAATAAGGAGTTGAGGTTAACAAATCTTAAAAATCTGAAATCACAGTGGACCCAGGCATACAGAGGGATATCGTATCACCAAAACAAAACTCGACGAGTAATTCATTATTTGATCTAAACAATCACTACGTCCACAGGCACAACATTCTCTGCTCTATTGGCTTATTGTTCGACATTCCTTAGAGGTGGCCTTTGTCATCTTCTTCGTTTGTTTCGTCTTCTTTGGAGGAGTCGCAAGCTCCTGTAGAACCTCTCGGGTCAAAAGGCGTCCTGCTACAGTCGCCGTCTTGCGCGCTCGCTTTCGGGATGGAGGCAAAACGAGCACCTCATTTTGAACGACCTCCTTGATGCGTAGCCCCGGAGCTAGCTGAGTAACATTAGACGTACCGTTTCGGCGAAAGTTGTCGACACACGATTCCACACGAGGCATAGAGAGAAAAAAAGAGACCGCATCTAGCAAACCCAGTCTTGACATTATTCCCCATGTTGCTTGTCTGCCATGCGGTGCTTGGCACTTGATCGCTATCTTCTTGTCGACAGAACTGTTGCCGGTCTAGCCTACGTATATGTCGGACTGGGTGCGCAACTTGGCCTTGAACGACATCAAGAGGCTGCAGTACATGCGTTGCGTTAGACGGCAGTAGCAGCAGCAAAATACCAAGCTTATCAGCCTCCACACCAATCCCCAAAGAGTAGTGGGACGAGCAACCATCCATGACCAGCAGCACAGGTCGCTGAACATTTTCCGGCACGCTTTCGCGAAAAACGGCAGCCACCCCACGAACAGTGAGCCATTCATGAGCCCGATGCTCGACGTTGTCACGGCGGCTCCAGGGATACCACACTCGTTAAGAACTTGAAGCTTCACCGTGGCTCCAGGCAGCACGAACAGAGGAGGCATCATTACCCCGGCGGCGCTTCCACACGCCACCAATGTGAGATGAAAATTCAACATCACATTTTGATGCCAGACATTCTTGGAGCCACGTACGGCGACGACACACTTGGACCCCTTGTTCGTCTGGAATGCGGTTTCATCCATGTTGAAAACGCGGGATGCATCCATGTCGTTCTCCACCACAGCCTTGATGAGCGAGTAGAAGAGCCGCACTGTGTCATCTTTTGTCACACTGTTTCGTGCCTTGCTCACGGTCTGAGAAATCCTTGGTGCAAGTGTTGGGTGGCGATCCATGAACCAACAATACCAGCCGCCGCCAACATTCTGGCCCGTGCTCAACGCACTCATGGCTGTGGCCTTGAAAATGACATCCTTGCGACTTGCCGGGTGTCCGACCCTCTGCCTCCCGATGATCCATTCGACAAGGCACTCCTCTGCTGAAGTGAAAAGCAGAGGTGCAGGCCCACGGCGGACGTGAGTTCGAAAAATACTGCTTTTCCCCTTTGCAACCCTCTTGTTTAGAGTGCGGTAGGGGGTCAGCGTGTCCTGGAGTCTCGCCAGCGAGGACGCAGCGTTGAGATCGTCGTTCGTGTACGTTGGCATGGTCAAGGTGGGTGGTTTGGGTGCCGGTGATTGTGTCAAAATGAAACTGATCACAAATTTGGCGGGAAATATGTCTTCAATCCGATACAGTTTAATAGGTTTTGGTGCTTACCGACTTAATCTTCAAAGCCAGCCTTGCCAGCAACTAACAACAGTTCTAAACGAACTGCGAATTATCCGTAATTTTTACACATATTTTATCGGATTTTCCTAATTCTTCAAACCAAAGATCTCTAATATCAGTATATGTAGTGATACTCCTGTACACCTGGACCTCGATCCAGTTTATTTATTTTTTAGGCCTGATCTATGATTGGGTCTTAGATGTGTGGATAGGGCAGATTTCGGATTTGAACGGGAATTTAAAAGTCTGCGGGAAGCGAATCAGAGTGCGCTCCAGTACAGTATTCTTCTGTTCGTTTACATTCCCAAGTTGTCCTGGAAGAAAGCAAGAAGTATAAGTAGCATACTTGATAGCTCTCGAGTAGTACTAGCTAGTGTTGCCGATGAGAATAAAATTGCATCAACTGACGTCTTGGATAACACGCATGGCTATCCGACTTTATTCGTCGTCCGAATCCTCATCCCGAGTCGTCGTCATCGTCGTCGTCATCACCGTCGTCAGACTCCTGCAGCCAGTCAATAAACTCCTGTACGTCCTTCTTGGATGCAGCCGAAAGCGCGTCGATAGCTTCCTCCTCCTCGTCCGCATTTGTCTGCTTGGTCTCATGCCACTCCAAAATCACATCCTCTCCGATCCACTCTAGGTCGTACACAGTCTGCAACAAGAAGCGGAACAGCGGCAGCCACAACGTCCGACGCTCCTCCGGAGCTGCACAATAGCTCTCCAGCGCGTCCACCACGGCTAGTTGGTCCTCCTGCTCCACAAGGCAGCGCTGAATGACCGAGCTCCACTTCTGGAACTTCGTGCGCACATGGCCCAAGATGGCCATTGCCGACTGACCGTTGCCCGTCGGGATCAGATCCAGCAGGCCCGGCACAATGGCACCAATCACCTCGGCGAACGACCGGTTTTGTGCGAACTTAAAACTCTTGATTTCCATAAACAGATCGTCCACATTGTGTCCTGCCGCATCACCAGTGCACACGTTCTCGCGGATAATCTGCTGGAACGGCACCTCCAGCGCAGTCGCGTTGGCCTCAGCCAGTAGGTCATCCTCATCCTCGTCTTCCTCCTCAGAGGAGCTCAGCGTGTCCCATTCCTCCCACCGGGTCATCTTCTTGGACACCACATCACGCGCTCCGATGAGAGTGCTCTTGCGCTTCTCCAGGCGACGCGCCTGCTTCTTCGCCTCCGCTTGCTCCTCGTCCTCATCGTTGCTGTCCGAATCCACTTCAATGTCGTCCTCGTCCAGCGTCCAGATACGTCCAACACCGCCGGCGCCAACATCCTTCGGGTTCCATTGAGCAGGTGCACTGCCTGTAGCAGGCTCCGCCTTCTTGGCCGAAGCCTCCTCATCCTCGTCCGAGAAGAATCCATCGTCCTCCACCTGGACGAGGCTCTTCGTCACCTTCGTGAACGGCGGCAGCGAGAATCCTTCGCCAATAAACACACCAAACGACAGCACACAGCCCTCGCCAACGACAGCACCACGTTTCACCACCACGTTATCACACAAGATGGCGTTGGTCACGATCGCGCCGTCCTCCACCACCACATTCGACCACAAAAAGCTGCCGTCAATAGTCGTGTTCTCGCCAATCACACAGTTCTTGCCAATGGTGCTCTTGCGCACGCGCGCGTTGTCTTTAATGGTCGTTCCTGCTCCCAATATGCACTCGCGTTGCACGTCGCAAGTTCTCGCGAGCGTCACATTAGCGTCCTTGTAACGCATGCCCCGCAAGTACTCATAGTGCGTCACAGCACCTGCACCAAGGTAGTTCGCGTCCGGCACCATGGGGAACACCCAGCGCTGCAGAATGGCCTGCGAGACGCCGGCATACGTCCTCGGGTCCATCACCCTGGCCGCAAACTCATCCGTCACGACCTTGACGAAGAACTTTTTGCCCAGTTCGTAGTTCTGCACTTCGTTGTGCAGAAAGTCGCGTCTCAGGTCCTGGTAGTCGAAGTCCTCGGCGAACTTGAGCAGCACTTCGGGCGAGCACACGTCGATGTAGCAGTCCAGCAGGTCGCTGCGCAGCGCGATCTGCGCATGGTCCTCGAGGAAGAGCGTGGCCAGTCTCGTGCTGCGCTGCTCCGGGTTGTCCTCGTACAGCACGAGCTGCGACGTGGAGGCATCGACGCCCACGATCAGCTCGTCGTCCAGCGGCCGGACGCTCGTGGCGAAGTTGGGGCGCAGTTCCTTGAAGATGCTCGTCATGATGCAGTTGGGGTCCGCCTTCTTGCGGCTCTTGTGCTCGGCGATTGCCGCCTGCAGGTCCACGTTGGCCACCACGTCACCACTCATGAGCACGAATGGGTTGCTCTGCACCAATTGGCGCCGGTCCAGTTCGCGCAGCGCGTCGCCCGCTGTGAGGCAGCTGGGGCTGCTAACACACGTGATATCGAGGCGCTGCGCCACCTGCGACTCGTTCTCGATGAAAGCCTCGATCTCCTCCGCGTGATCCGTGCAGAAAAGCAGTACTTCCTGCACGCCCGAGGCGGCCAGGAACTCCAAAGAGTACTCGAGCATGGGAACGTTGGCTAGTGGCAGCAGAACCTTGGGCAGAGAGAGCGTGATGGGGCGGAACGTCTCTGTGAACGAGTCGGCGAACAGCACGGCCTGTAAGGGGGCCTCGCGGCGCGTGTCGTCGCTGGCGGACGCATTCGGAGCGGCGCGACGGCGGGGCATGACAGTTGGATTGATACACTACGAACCCAAAAGGAGCTGCTGGCCAAGGAGAGGAACCGGTAAGAGGAAGATGGATACCGGTATTTTAAGGGTTTTGACAAAAGTTGATCAATTGAAAATAGATTGTTTTTATTGGCTGAAAATGGACTTGCTACTTCAGCAACATTTTGCTTCAAGTTGCGGCTAACTTTAGCTTCCTATAGTATTAACATTTGTGTGTTGTGCATTTCGTTATTGAGGATGCCGCTGCGTGGGTCTGCGTCGTGCTCGACGTTTGATGTGTCGACTCGTAAGGTTCCATCGTTGGCGCTGGTGCCTCGCGGCCACCTCCAGCACGCGACTCGAGCCAAGAAGAAGGTGGCTGGCAGCATTCAGCAACCGACGAAGTGCGAGAGTCACTCAAAGCAGCAGGACGACGCAGTTCTTCATACAAAAAACGCAGCGGGAGCCACGTCGCCATCGCCACCACGTCCTTCGCGACGTCAGCTAATTGGCAACACTCTCGAAAAAGCAGCAGAAGCACAAGCAGAAGCGCCCGACCAGTCGGTGGCGCCGGAACGACATCAGGACAAGCAGCAAGAGATCAAAGAAGAAGCAGAAGAGGAGGTGGACGGAGAGGGGGGAGAAAACGGCAGCGATGATGACGAACAGGCAGAGCTGAGACTGGGAGAGCGGTTCTTGGACGTGATGGCGCTCATGGCTCGCCTTGCGAGTCAGTCGCTGGGAGACAGCCCTGCTCCGACGTCTCCTGTGTCGTCTCCAAGTCGTCTCACTCGAATCAACACTGGTCGGGTACTCAGCCCCTTTGCGACGACCTCGTCACCGCCGCAACAACAGGCGAAATCGCCTAAGCATGCAGTGCGCGAGGTGGCTAAGCGGCTACCGCGTGCACTGCAGGGGCAGCTTACGTTTGACATCTGCATGCTGCTGCCAGCCCCTCTAGATGGCCGACAAAGTCCATTGCACTCTCCAGTGCGACGGAAGCGACTGCGGAAACGTGTTCGACGACGACGATTACGGCGTCGGCCGAGACGCACATGGCAGGCGTCACATGCCTCCTGGCCACCTCACGCATCTGCAGACTACATCGTCGACCACCCTCGCCAGGACATCGCGGGTATCAGTGCCGCTCGTTTGGTAGAGCGTCTGAGCGAGCGTAAGGTCGACGTTCATGTCCTTCCTCGAGTGATTTCAATGCCACTGCCGCCACTACATCAGACCAACAGACTCGCCCAGCCCTCCAACTCGACGGAAGCTGCAACTGAAGAACTTGACGATGCAGGTACCAGCGAGGACGATGAACAAAAGAGCGACGGACAAGATAGCGAGCGTGATGTCGATGGTGATGAGGAAGAGGGCACCAACGATGGCAATTCTCACGATGAAGATGACTATGAAGAGGTAAGTTCGGGCTTCATCCAAATGCTTGTGATACTAGTTGTAGATTGACTGCGTACGCTGTTCGCTGTACATGACCACTAACTCTATGTGGCACTTACGCTCTGCAGACACCTCTGTCTAATGACAACACTGCCGCGGTTGTGACTTCATCTCCACGAGTAGACCAAGAGCATGCTACAGACAGAGCCCCAGCTCAAGCCAGGAAGCGACCGCTATATCACCAACCAGCTTGGATCTCTCCGGAGCTACACGCATGGCTGGCCGCGTCTGGACTATTTGCGACCAAACCGCGCCACGAGTTGCCTTCCACAGGACTCTGACCAGCACCAAATCGTACCACGCCGTTATCGACACTTTCCACCTAAATATTAACACCACGGCGTGGCCGTGGGATCCCTCTTACTTTGTTTTTCGTCCGCTTCTCTTCACGGAGTCGTAGTCCTTGATTCCTTTTTCCATCAGGAAAGGAATGTTCTTATGTCTTGCCGGACTTGTATGTGCCCACCGGCGGTTTGTAGCAGTCGGGCAGCATTTTGCGTTGCATCTCATTGAAGGCAAACTTGTCCGCCTTGGTGTTCATAAAGACGTTGCGACGACGCACACCGTAGAGCCGCATGTTAGCGCACAGTGCAGCACCTTGAGAGGCCTGGAGCTCTGCGCATAGCAATCGTGCCTGCTCCAATGTCACGGACATTGCTGTACGATCCTTGCCACTCTTGCAGCACGTCACACGCGCGCCGCCTAGAGCTCTGCAGAAGTCTGAAGAATCCATCAATAGCGCCACATTCTTCTTGTACTGGCTCGTAGGAGAGCAAATGTGGTGCTCAATCTGAACCAGCAGATCGTCCAAAGCTTGGAGGTCGTGTCGGTCGATAGCCATTGCAGCTTCATCAGCGTCATCAGCGGCACTAGACGCCAAGGCGCTGTTAGCTCGGAGTCGGCGACTTTCTCGCACACGATTCTCCGTTTCGTCGGTGCGCAATTGTCGATAGAGCGCATAAATACGCTTGAGTTCCACCAGGTTGTCCCGGTTGACGCGCTCCTGCAGCTTGACGGCACTAGACTTGTACGCATGCACAAGACTCTGTTTCTCGTTGACTCCCTGAGAAAACAGCACGCAACGCACGTGGACAATCCCGTCGCCTGAGACTAGAGACTGTGGCAGCACGGACATGTGGTCGTCGTCGATACCCATGGTCAGCAACAAGCAGTTGTTATCGTTCACGTTAGACCCCGGCGGCGTATACTTTTTCAGGGAGAAGTAGGTACCCGTGGTCGAATGCCGACGGAACTGGATAAATACGTTGCGCAACCATCGTGCACCAGCGGCAAAGTCCTCGAGCATACCATATTCTTTGCCTTGCGTACTCAGCAACGACTCGAAATTCATGAGAAAGCCGAAAGTTGGCGCGCGGTCGATCTGTGCTTGATGCAGAGCACTTCCGCTCAGCGCCAGGTCCAGCGAGGCCAGTATACAAGCCGTTGTTGAAGATAGAATCTGGCTGCCAATTACTGTCAGACGGTCTTGAAGCTCGAGACGCAGTTTGAACGCTGCCAAAGAATCATCACCCGATGATGTTTGTGTTGAAGATCCATTGCTGTTTCCTCCTCTGGACGACGGCACAGGTGATGTCGGACTCTGGAAATCACCTTCATAGCAGTTGTCTAGCGGCTCGTCATCTGCTGCACCGGCCGGGTTGACTGTCATGATGGGGGCCGAAGCAGGATAGCCACCATTTGCGAAACCCTTGGTGTGAGCAGCTGGACAACCCATGGTCATCGTATGCCATACAAACGGTCGCGATGAGAGGGGCGCACTTGCTCCACTGCGGCTCGGTTTGTTCTGCGTAGGCGGTTTGTACGTGCAGAGGAATTGGTCCTGCATGTTGGTGGGCAGGAACTGCCACAAGTTCAGATTTTTGTATGTACTCCGCTTGAAAGGTGCCACTGCCTCAGTGTCTCCACCTCCCGTTGATGCTGAACTCGCCACAGAAGAGGTCGACGCTCCCAGTGAATCTCTTTCGTTTGCGACTGAGATCATGCCAGCGCGCTTGGCCGCCAAAAAGAACTTCCCATCTTTTTGCTCGTCCAGCAGCCGCTTTTCCTGCTGAATGAGGAATTGGCGCTGCTTGAGATACTCTTCCTGCTTTTTACGCAAGAATTCGAGCTCCACGTTAAGTCGTTCAATGTCACGCGGGTGAGCAGCCTTAATATGCAACCGCTTCTGCAGCCACCGCGAACGCTCTAGCGCTTGTTCCTCGAGGAAATCCAAATACGCCACCGGCAACGCAAATGTACTTCGCGGTACACGCAAAATCTCATCCACTGCCACGAACCGTAGGTTACCAGTAGGAGCTTCATTTAGCGTTCCCAAACCAATACCCGTTAAGAAAGTGTCGTTCTCCATAAATGTGCGCACATCGCTGCCGCGGGTACTACCCGGGAAGTCGATACGCGTCCCAGTAGAGATCTTGCCAGCAGTCTCACGACCAGGAGCTAGCGTTGTCGGGATAAGGTACTTGGCATTAGCCATGTCGACGCCTGTGGTGGGGAGCACACTTTGCGGTGGCACTGAGCGGAATGCCTGCACTACCAACTGCACGCCTTCACTGTCCGCAGCAAGACTCGAATACGACCCGCTCCCAGGCGGCAGACCCCCGCCAGGCTCTCCAGGGTTCAGTTTTCTCTGCTGCGGTAATGGATTGTTTGCTGCGAGGGAGTCCCTAGATGACGTGCTACGTTCTGTGACTAGTACAGCGCAAGGTGTCGATCCCAGCAACTGTTCATCCAGTAGACAGCGCCCCACACCAAACGTCCCCTGACTGTTCCCTGGACTCTGTGTAAGTTGCGACTTGCACAACGTAAGTCGTAGTTGATCGTAGCGTTCCAGCTCCGCAGTCATGACGATTGAGAACGGCACGGGCGCTGGTTCTCCGGCCACCCCCGAGGCCGCTCCACAAGCTGCCACTAATGTCGTCAACTTCACTACATCTGTAGCTCCGAGCTCCACGAACGTATTGCTGCTGCGGATGTAGCCACTCACTGCCACGAAGCAGCCCGTGCGGTCCTTGTCCTTGTCCGCCGCCGACACGTGCTCCACCGACCGCGCCAACTTGCTGCGTCTGCCCATGAGCACCGAGACGGACAGATCGTACATCCGACGTTGAGCTCCGATGGACCTGGTGGAACCACTGGCGCTGCTGGCCGTGAGGCGTTGGGGGCGTCTCGTGCTCATCTCCAATTCGTCTACTGCGCTGTGTTCTGAGTCGTCCCAGTTCTGAGACGAGGCACTCGCTTCCAACAGAGTCGGACCCGACTCTTTCTCCGTAAGTCTCAAGGTGGTTGTCGTCCCTCTCAAAAGTGATGACCGTCGGCCGTCGAATGCTCCGGAGAAACTCGACATTGACGTAGCGACGGAGAATTTCGAGGCTCGGATGGCGTCTGCCAGCTCTTGGCACGAGTCGATCCACCGCTTCTGGTTCTCTCGACTCTCCGCCTCGAGCAGCAGCGTGTGCGCATCCGAGCGGATCTGGAACCGGAACGGGGCGTGACCTCCGCCACTGCGGTCCAGCACGATGGTGTCTTCTGTGATGGGGATCTCCCCTAATAGCTCCAGTTTGTCCTCGGACGTGAAGTAGCACAGACTCGGACAGTCGCTGCGCAAGATGAAAAACCTCGTTTTCCAGTTGCGTCGCCAGCTTCCTTGCTTCGTGAGCGTGCCGGCTCGGAGTACGTCATCAGCTGTGAAAGTGGACGGCGCTATTGGACGCATCGGCACGCGCTGTTTCATACCCGACGCGTTTTTCGCCGCTTTGCCACGATGACGTAACGCGCTTAAAACCTTGGACCGCTCCCTCGTCTCGAAAACCTCGTTGTGGAACTTGCCAAACGTGCTGCAAAGTGGCGTGGAGCGAGGAGCAGCCGCCGACCTCTGTTTATCACAGACACAATACATACGTAAACACAGTGAGCTTCTCGCAGTTTGTTTCCACGGATTGCCAGCAAAGGAAGCGAAAAGGAAACTTCACCTCGTTCAGGTCGATGAGAGAGCCCACGGATGATGACGTATTGTGCAAGTTGCTGAAGAAGTCGTCGTCGTCCACGGCCATGGTTTGTTGCGTCGGGTCCTCGACTGAGTGCGAGATGGTGCGCGCAAAGGGCGGTGGGCCGTCGGCCAGGAACGTGCGCAGGCTGAGCGGGTACGAGTCGTAGATGGTGGCGCCTTTGGCCGCAGGTCGCGCTCTCCCTCCTGCTGCAGACGCCATCGCACACTCCGGACGGACGATCAAGCGAGCGAGCGAGCGAGGCAGTGATGAATGCGGCAGGTCAGTCGGTCGGTCGTCGCGCAGTTCGAGAGTGCCAGAAGGAAGGTAGGCACGGGGAGAGAGGGGAATAGGGCACACGCACACACTTATACTGACCCCCCTTCTCTGGCCACAATTATCTCCACGCTTGTATGCTGCTTCCTTTTTTTTCCGCGCTACTATTTTGCTATTTTTTGTGTCCTTTTGTATGTCGCCTGGCCGAGTCTATCAGCGTGCGCTCGTGGAGGCAAAAGCGCTGGAGGTGAGTAACGTGTGCGCCTTTATTGAAGGCAGTGCGATAATGCCGACACCAACAGCAATGTTTGCCGCGGCAGGAAGCGCACCAAGATGTAATTGACCTTGAAAAATCCAGCGGAAAAAAGTGATGAGCGGAGCTGTTATACCCACTTGAAAGAAGACTTTCAACCCGTTCTGGCGTCGATAAAGAAAATAGCTTCCTTTATGCTGAGACCTACCTACCGGTGTATTACAAAAGGCAACAACAGCAACGAGCAGCAGGCGATGAGAAGGGGGGCAGTTTTCTTTTGTTTTTTGTATAGCCAGTGCAGTCCCAATCGCGAACTTCAAGACGCGATGGCCAGCTCCAGCACCGGCAACCGCCGGACGTTGGTGTCCACACGTACAGTACAGTAACTGCTTCAACATGTGCTTGGTCAAAAGCGCATGTTGTCCCGAAACGTCCACACGCGCGACTAGTCAACCACCCCGAAAATTCGTATCTTCCGACATGGCTACACCTGAAGGACGCCGCTCAAGCACCGGCACAGTCAACACGAACTTGGTCTCCATTCTACTGTACATGTATACGAACTTGCCTACATGTACATCTAGTGTCGTATCGAATGACTAAGCCCAGTCCGTTTCTACTTCTGATGCTGCAGTTGTCCCTGGAATGCAACAGCAAAGTCGTGGAACCCCACAACGCCCTGTCCACTTCGATCCTTCTCGGTGATCCACCGCTGGATCTCCACGTCCGAGAGCCGATGGCCCTGTCCATCCATCTGCTTGTCCATGGCACGACGCAAGTCGATGAAGCTGATGGCTCCGTCGCCGTCCACGTCGTACTTGCGGAAAATCGCTCGCAGGGCTTCATGCTCCTGGTTCGGAGGCACAGCAGCAGGTTCCGACCCCTTCCCGGCAGCTTTGCGAGCAACTTTAGCTAGTTGAGGCTTCCGACGAGGTCGATCTCGACTCCTCCTGCTGTCGGAGCTGCTGCCATCGCTACCTCGAGTTTGACTGCTTGCAAGACTTTCTCGTTCCACTTTGCTCTCATCCTGCTTGACGTCGCTTGATTTCTTCTCCTTCCGCTTCGCACTCGCCTTCTTGCGCTCTGCTCGTCGTCTACGTTGTCGGATTTCTTCGTCGGATGAGCTGCTTCCTGGAAATGGCGAATACGCGTCGGAGTCCAGAGCTTCTTCATCTGCTGGGTCGTTCGAATGCTTCCTCCCGGCCTCATTATCGGTTGCCCTCTTTACGAGACGCAGGGCTGAATCCATGTCGATGCTCAAAAGCGTTTGGACAAAACTAGGGTTCTTCTTCTTGGTGGCAGCGTTGATGTGAGTTGCAGGTTGTTTTGGTCGTGCCGAGTCAGCTACTTTGACGGGCGAGACGGAGACCAGCGGCCTCTCCAGCTTCACTCCAGCAAATTCGTCATCCGAGTCCAGTGCTTCCACTTGGGTACTTGGTTTCTTACGTAGGGAGACCGAATGCTGCACTCGTGGCGTCTTTTGAACGATAGTTTTCTCCGACTTGCTCTCCCGCGTGGGCGCAAAGCCCATCGCGTGGTTCGTTGACTTCGTTCGGATGGCACCGCTGCCCTGCCAATCTTTCCAAAAGAGCTCAGCACGGGTGGAGACTTGCTCGTCGTTTGCGTTGTCGTGCTCGGTTTGTTGTGCTTGGTGGAAGTCGATAACCCAAGCTGGAATGCCCGCGGATTCAAGCTGCTCGAGGAACACACGACTCGTCTTTTGTGACGAAAAGTCGACGCAGATGCAGCACACGAGCTGCATGACACGCTTCGATACAGCTACGAGCTTCCGAGTCATATTACTGGTATTTCTTGCTTTGCGCGAGAACGCTGCCTCCTTCGCGATGATGTCGTGGTGCAGCACAAGTTTGCAAACTTCAGCAAAAAGCACTTGAGTGTTGACGCTCTTTTCACGGCGAGAGGCGGCAAACACGAGCATTTCCAGCAGCATCAGAGCTTCCAACCTTTTATTGAGACTGGCGATCTGGTTTTCAGTCGCGTTGGTGCTTAGATAGAAACTGAGTAACCACGAAAACGCCACTGTATCCAAGAAATCCATTTCTAGGATACGGGATGTTATGATGCGACTGTCGAAGTAGAGCAGCATTGACCAGAGCTGCTGCTTCTCATCGATGGATAAAGTCGTGGTTCCCAGCAATTCTAACAGTGACCGGATATTTACACAAGTGTCCACCGTCGCTGAGGCCACCTCGTCGTATCTCCTAGATTGTACGGAGTTGGTTAGAAATGTCACACTTCTTTCCACCAGCACGGCGAGCGTACTTCCGCGGCGTCTCGAAACACCACATGGCAGATTAGTAATCCAAACAACCATTTCGTGTAGTACATTCGCACTGTCGTCAGTGTCAAATGTAGTGAGCTCCACGATATCTTCTACCAAGAGCGATGGATGAGAAATTATCGCGTGTAGGAGCGAAAACCCAGCGAGCACGACGTCACCCTGCGCGCGTGAAAGCGTCGGTGCTTTCTCGCCAGTGCTCGAATGCAGTACAATCGTTCGCCACGCAGCTTCCACCCAGCTCCAAATCTCTCTGCACACTGGTGCAAATACACGAACACGAACTCTCGCAGAGGTTGCGGTGTGAGCCAAGAAGAGAGCTCTGGCATAGAAACTAAGCTGCACCTGCTCATTCACGGTTCCGTTCAGCTGGGTGATATCCCTCGCCAGGTCCATCGCATGGCTCACCTTCCCGTAATCGGTACTGGAAAGGAGGTCACGTTGAAAAGCAGAGTCCCGAGCTGCCATCGCAGAGTCTTCGGTGGCAGCAGCTTCGCGGAATGTCCGAGATTGCAACAACGTCCGCGTTAATCCTACAGCCCGATTGCTTCCAACGAAAACGATCTCCTCCGTCATCAGACGAAATGGTGAGAGGTTGCGATGGCTTGTAGACCGATGGTCAGCAAACCTCGAAGTAAACACACGCCACTTACTCGTGTCTTGCTGAGCATGTCGTTGGCCTTGACGGATCAACTGATTCATCATATTTGCGTCCTTCACTTTCACAAAAGGCAGTGAATTCGCTTTGCAGTGCGCGATAACGAGTTGATCGATGCCCGCTATTCCCCAGAACTGCGTCGCGCCATTTCCGCCATAAAGGCAGTTAACTAGCCATGCCATGCCTACGCAAAGGATAGCAACAAGTGGGTGCTGGTTTCGAGACCCACTCGTTGTGCCACTTGCTCCCAGCACTTTGAGCGCTCTGGTTGTTTTGTCCAAGACATGCTTGACCTCAATTGCTACCCTTTGAGAACACAAGTGCATGGCAAACGTACGCTCGGGGCACGAATACGTGTAAGAAGGTTGTGTGCTGGGTACGGTAGTATTTCCTGGTGCTGCATCCTTAGAACCTCCGATTCGTGGACTGCGTAAAGCATCAAAACGGAGCACGCGCGTACTGCACTCAAGCAACGACAAAGCTCCCAGCACAATTTTCTCGTCATTGTCACGAAGAAGAGAACAGATGAGCCGTTCAAACGCCAAGTCTCTCCATACAGTTGCCACCAACGGCCGAACGAAAACCATAGGAAAACATCGTTTCTGCTCGAAGAATACAGGGCCAAAGAACTGCTGCATCGCAGCTAACCGAAACTTCGGCACACTCACGCCACTCGTGAGTTTGAACTCGATTTCTTTCGTTTCGTAGACACAGCGCAGATAATTCGCTGTCATCGGTCCGTCAGCAGTACAGTCCTTTTCAGCCAATTCATCTCCCGCTGCATTGCTAGGAGTTTGTCGAGGGATCAAAGGCGCATGGTCACTCCACCACAGTGCGATTTCTTGCGTCGAGTCTAGCTGGCTTGTGTCTGTGTCTAGCAGCCCCGAAGCACAGACCTCTGCCTCATAGCCGAGCGAAAGCGTCGACACGAAGCCAAATGCTGGCCGACGAGACTCGAGCCATCGCAACAGAACAACATACTTGCTTGTTGCCATGTCGATCGCTAGTAAGTCCCTGAACACGGGCTCACTTAGTCGCCAGAGCACCGCGTTCACCGCTACATCTCGGTGACCCCGTGACGGAGTCGACGTATTGTCTCCACTGTTATGATTCGGCGGCATTTGTCCGGTTGCTAAGCCCCGCAAAGAATCGATAACATGCAGCAACGTTGTCGTCAAGAGTGAATTGCCTTGCAGCTCGTCAAAGTTTGTATTCGCCTCCAACAATTCAAACACCTTTACGAAGGTGTGAAGTAGTGTTTGGACTGTCCAGCACCCCAGGTCTCTGTCGCCACGCAATAAGCACTGCGTAAAAATTCGCAAAGCTATCGTGCAGAGCTGCTGTGGAACATAGTTATCTAGAGTCTGGCCCAACGTCAGCTCAAATATCTGAGTGTTCGTCTTGTCTTTCTTGACATTACGGTCAACTGAAGGTGATTTAAGTTGAAAAAGCCGTTCGAGAAATGTTACCCAGCTGTCGGCCGCGAGTTGCAGAGTATTTTCATCGCAAGCTTCATCACCACACTCTTCAAAGCATAAGCGAAGGTCTTGAAGCAACTTTTGCAATGGTCTCTGAACCCCTGCGAGAGTCGTCACATGTCTCGACAGGGTTTTTATCTGCGCCGTTTCCTCCATAATTCCAGGACGACCAGCGTAAACCCACAGAGACTGCAATCCTGGTCGAGTGTTCGGTGGCTGTAGTGCTAAAAGTGCAAGTCCGCAAAGCTTTTCCACTTCTTCGCCTTCGCTACAGACAGCAATCTGGGAAACACTGGGAAACTCAGTCAAGAATGCTGAGCGAATATTTCGATCGTCGTAGTTTTTGTCATCTCGACTTTTGTTGTAAAACACACAAAGAAGTTGCTTCCTCATTTTGCAGAGTACGCCATCATTATTCGCTTCCAGTGTATTCATGTCGAAATTTACAGCACCATCCTCATCGTTGAAAATCCTAAGCAGCAATTCGTAGATAAAGAAGCCCAACACTTGAGCCATCGACTGACAAAAAGAATCTGCATCCTCTTCATTTTCTCCACAGCGGACAAATACTCCGCCAGATAGTGAACACAACCGAAGCCCGTGTCCATCAGGAGAAACTAAGAGCATATCCAAGTCGATACCTTTTCTCAGGATAAATTGTTCGTTCTGCATCGTGAGCAGCAACATCAGAGCACGAATAGTCCACAACCAAAGCAGAGGTACCCAGTAGTCCACCGAGTTAGTAGAAGAACGCATGAACTTAATACAGTCGGTAAGAGAACTCCATCCGGCTAGTGATTCTGCTACAATGCAGCGAATCTCCTCTGTGTCACCCGAGCATATCATCGACGCACTCGCTCCAGGGAGAATTGGAGCTTGAATATCGAAACACGCTGGGAGAAAGTACTCTCGAACTCGTAAATGCTGCGTCTTACGAAGGAACGTAAGCTCTTCTTGGAGATTCTGCTCTGCATCCTCGTTACTCTCCATGAACAAGTAAAGCACCGACAACGGGACAAACTCTGCTCCGTTACCCTCTAGTCTCCCGATCGCGTTCATCACAAACCGATCTCGACAGTTGATGGTGTCACAACGATTCTCGAGACTAATCGATGATACTTTTGGTGAACCACAGGGCAAACGAGTCTTCAGAAGTCGCTGGAGTTGTTGCAGATCCTCAACCGTAGGCTCGAGAATGTTGATTTGTTCACTGTCAGATATGTCGGAATGTACTCGATTCTGAGTCTTGACCAGCTGACGAAGCTCTTGCTGCCACTTGCGCACGTGAAGTTGAAGCGCATAAGTCGCTTCTGGTTCAGTCTGGCGGCTTTCATTGTCACCCAACTCCGTTACACAAGTCCATAAGTCGGTCATTTTTGTCTTGAAGAAGGCTGAGAAGCTTGTGCACTCGATAATGAACTCCACCACCGCTCGAGGGGAGAAAAGCTTATCCATCGTCGAATCTAAGGTCATCGTTTCAGCGAAATTCGCTTTTGTTGAGTTCAAATAGCAATGTAGTTGCTGCATCAGGCTGGGAAGAGATGATGCTGACGAAAACTCATCCTCAGTGTCATTTCTGCTGCCTTCTGAGCTCGTAAACGCGTCCGCCAGACCCAAATCCACAAACAGCGAGCCTACTTCAGCTGTAGTTAGCGTGCATGCCTTAATATGACGCACAACTAAGCCCAACCAGTTCCAGAAAACGCCTTTTTCACTGTCCAGTTTTCCAGTAGCAAGGATTTCTTGCTTGAAACGTATTAGCCAAGCTCCGAAGCAGACACTTCTGCTCTCCTCTGTTTGCATTAACTCGACTAAGGATGGTATCTCCACACAGGTTTGGTCGCCATTTGCTTGGACTAAACCTCGGTTGAACAGCCTTAACATGAAGGCCTCTACTGGATCTACTCCTACTGGTGAGGCCAAAGATGCAAGCGTCAACATATTTACAGCGGTCAGGAGCTTATCCGCAGCTTCGTCTGGCCGTCCATAGTGTGTGATAATATCTCGCACTCCATCCTTTATATCGCGTATCAACGCAGTGCGTCTGTCTTTCATCAGTTGAACATCCTCTTCGCGTGAAAAATCTCTTCGAATACGTTGCAGTCGCTCCGCTTCGAGACGATACGAGCTTTGCAGAGACAATGCTCGCCTTGCGTTATCTAACTGGTCATGTTCTGAACTAAACTCACTGTTCGCCAGCCAATTCATCGCAAATTTCCACGCCTGGAATTGAGTTTGGTCTCCTGTACGCGACTTCAAAGTTGTTCCAACGATAAGAACCGGATTTGTGTCTTGTGTTGACCCAGTTTGCCGAATGCAGTGAGGCTGCGTAAGCTCTACAAGTTCACCGTCACCTCGTCTATAGTACGGTTGGAGCTCAACGACAACGTTTTCTTGGTACGACAATGCAAACTTTTCCATTTCGCCACGAGTCTGCCACAGTAGCCCACACTTCTCAAGGTCCTGGAAGAACTCTTGGACACACTTCTGAGCGAAAACCCCTTTGTGGGAATAATGCAACGCGGTGAACAGGACGCGCTTGATTCCATGTTTTTGCAGTATCACTCGTCTTGCTTGGTTAGGCTCAACGCCACTCACGGGTGCTAAGAACACGTCAAACTCGAACGCTGGGTCATCCAGGGTCAATAACCTCACATCGAATTGGTCAGACACTGCCAAGCGAATTACTTCGCCGTCGTCAAACAAATACAGTGCGAACCGGAGTGGAGGAGTACCGAATCGCTGCAGTACTTCAACTTCCCACCGATTAACGTCTGCAGCAGCGTTATCCCCCACTAGAATCCTACCTGCGTTGAATGCACTGCATTCTTGCCCAAGTGATTGACAGGAGATCGACTGGAGCTCCTCGTTGCGCAGTGGAATTCGAAGACAAATCAAAGGTGAAATGGGTGAAGTTTGGTCCGTGGTGGTGGACCAGACCATAATTAAACCGTCTCGTGATGCGACAAAGAGTAGATCAACACGTACAACAATCTGCACTACAGTCGTCGCCTTCGTTTTTCCAAAACTGAAAATTTTCGTCCTCTGCAAAGATTTGATTTCCTCCGACTCCTGAGGTAAACTCCACATCTCAACGTGCCGATAGGATTTTGCCGACGTCGTAGCGTACAGCTGCATCTGAATTTCCCCACTTGGAATTATTTTTTCAATAATCTGAAACAACGACCGAAACTTTGGTACTTGAGAGACTAACAAGTTGGCGTGATGAAGTATTTCTCCTGTTCCAGCGCAAACAATCCACAAAATAGCTTCGTTTCCTGTCAAAAACACGATTTTGGACCCATCCGAAGTCACTTCGAAAGTCTTGACAACTCCACTGGATGAAGAAGCTCTCTCCCCTTTTCTAGTGGATTTACCAGCAATTACTGAGAGCTCCACCTTGACATGACCCACAGCTACTTGGCGAACGGGGCTCAGAAAGTTGTTAACCAAGCGGAAGAAGCGGAAAGATCCACTGCCAGACTCCTGCAGAATCGATGAGTTCACACAAAGAGCCGAATCCCAAGAAAAAAGACGAACTAGGGCACCAGAAGCCCCCACCGAGCGTTTGAACCGATGGATGCGGGCTGAACATCGTCGTGTTTGCTTGTCTTGAGATTCCGAGCACGTCGTATTAGCTCCCACCCAGGCTTGCATGAAACATTTGCTGTCGTCCTCTTGCTCAGGTTGATTTTTCTTCACTTTAGCTGCGACTTCCTTCGTTGAGAATAATACTTGCGCTTTTGACTCCTGTTTGGACCGCATACAACACATGAAAAAAACTACTTTATCAACCAACACAAAGGAATCCTACTAACCTTAAAACTACGAAGCCTTCGAACGTACCTTTACAGCGCTGTTACTTGAGAGATTCCAAACTTCCACACACCCATCAAAATACACGACCAGTAAAAGGGGTGAGTGTTTTCCAGAGACAACTTCTGCAACTTCTGCAACTTCCCTACAACTAAAGGCACGCTCGGGAGATTCTCCAGCGTTCAGTATGAGTTGAGGGCCTGTCGATGGGAAAAGCTCGGGTGTCGTCAAAACTTTGTTGTATCGCACGAAATACACGAGCTCCGGCCACGAGATTTGACCGGTGCGTTGGCTGCATACAAAGGCCTTTTCCAGACGTTGACATACTGTCTGTATTGTCTCCAGGTCTGCCTGGTTCTCCAGAGGATCATCAGATATTGCCGACGGGTGATCTTGAACGTCCCTGTACACTCGATGCAGAAGCTCGGACACTTGTACGGACTTGTATCCGTTAGTAAGCACTGTTGTTGACTGCAATAGTACCCGAAAATTCTTGTCCAGGTGGGCTAGTGGAAGTTGAAGTCTGGCTTCGTTCTCCTCTTCGTCATAGTTCAGCAAACTAGAAAGTTTAGGCAGTGGAGGGAGTTGAAAGAACGTCCGGAATCCTTCGTAGTTCAGCTGGGAATCTTCGTTCTCTGCGGTAAGAAACTCGTCGGTCTCCATCTCCTGAACTGCTGTAGACAGCGAAAACGAGAGATGTGCATTCCGACGAACAATCTGCTTGACGTCAGCTAGACGCACCTGTTTCTTGGAAGTTCCAGCTTGAAGTAGTAGCCCCTCCCAATACGCATGGAGCTTGCGATCTGATAGACGATCTTGGGTAATGGACACTCTCAACGCATTATGTCGAGCACAGTCTGAGCCAGAACTGTCGCTCCAAGCTGCGACGTACCTCATCGATGGCCCAACGCATAGATTTGACGAAACTATTGGTAACGTGGCCATGACCTCGAACGAAGTCACGAGTGTACATGTAGCTGCTGAGTTAGTGATCTGAGATTCCATTTCGTCCTTTAGTTGACTATTTGTCACAGTCATCGACGCTTGTTTCACAACTTTGGCGACGATATCACTGATGATTCCTCGCGTAAAGGTCTAGAAAAACACAACAAGCTGTCGAGTTTGCACCAGTATCCAGAAAAAAAGTTTTCCAACCTTAAAGCACAGCAAACTCACCTGTGTGTCGGATATCTCAAGGCGCTTGGCGGTCTCAATCGATGACAACAAAACAGTAGACACCAGTTCCTTCGCAGGATGGAAAAACCGCAGTGGAATACCCAGATGAAGCCGAGTCAGCTCTGGAGTGTGGTCGTCGTTAGAGGACACCTCCACCACCATTCGTTCCTCGTTTAAGTCTCGAATTTCAGCTCCGATACGAACGTACGCCCCACGAAGTACAAACTGACCCTTTTGCACAACGATCGTATCGCTTCCGGCAGCAGCATTCTCGGCCAGAACCATCGTGTGGCCGCTCTGCAAGCATAAAGGTACAGGTTACGTCAGAGTTTACAGTACATTGAGGAGTAGTTCAGAGCACAAAGAGCATTTACTATACGGCTGACGGTGGTTTGCTAGGTGCTCTCCGCTGCACTTGCTTCCGGTTTATAGTCGCTCGATTCCCCATCGTTGCTGTTTTTCGTGATAAGTTTAATCCATTTGTAGCCGATCGCCTGCGATTTAAGGTCTTCATCCTGGTGTCTCGCGCGCTGCCATCTTCGTGGTGAGGGAAGTCTGACAGTATTTCCTTCTCGATTGGGTCCTGGTTCCTCCTAGCAGACTGTGGACGCTGGTTCTGCGGAGTATGTTGCTTGGCCAGTCTTTTAGCCACGTTTGATAGTTGTGTAGAAGCTGTTGCTGGACGATTCCTCAAAATTCCTTTAACAATTCCTCTTCTCTGAGCTTGATGTTGCTGCTGGATGCTTTTCTTTAGACCTCCTTGCAGCTCTCTTGCTCCTGGAGCAGGTTCACGTCTGCTGTCTCCGTTGCTGGCGGTAGACTGAACTCGAGACCTTTGCTCCAACTTTTGCGAGTCTGAACACTCGTTGGTGCTCGATTTGAGCTTTAGTAAGGCCAATCCGACCTCAAGTTCTAGTCGTCGCGCCTTCACCTCCTCTAGAGAGGTGTCGAATGGAATAACCAGTGTACCCGAGTCCGTCTCGCGAAAGCCGACGGAGAGCAGCAGCTCCACTCCACCCTGCACACTACTCACCATGTTGGTAAACGTGGTTGTGGCCGTGTTGAGCTCCCGGTATCGAGGATTGTCGGGCTGGCTTTCAATATTCTTCAGACACGTCATCCCCAGTTGAACGACTCGAATCCAGTTCTCCGAATGTCGCTCCGAGGCTGAAATTGCTCTCGATACAGCGCTGATATCACTCACAGAAGGGTTCTTCAGTCCGCGATAGTGACCAGCAGCCATCGCAGCTACCATCTGAATTCTCGCAATTGTTGCCGTGTCTAGAGACAACGGCAGCTCAGATCCCGACTGGGACGTTGTGAAACGCACTCGCTGTGGCTGAAGCTCGTACTGTCCTGCGTTGCTATCGCTCGATTCATTCGTAGATTCTCGAAATCCAACAAGTCGAAGCAGTTCGCGACCGGCAGAACAGCGGAGAAGTTTGCCACCTATTGCTATTTTGTCATTTATCGACCAGAGCGAAGGATTTCCAGGCTCCTGGATGATACTAAACAAAAGGCTTAGCAAGGCTTCTAGCACTACTGCAGCTGAGGCGCAACTGGTTCCAAGTCGGAGATCTCCTATCGCTCGTGAAGTTACTTCACACAGTGTGGGGTTAGTGTCATTCTCCGACGAAGAAGTTCCTTGTTCCTCTATCCTGTCGCTTGTCAGATCGTAGGAATGGTCCACCAGGGGGCCTAAAGCTGCCACGAAGTCGTTGAGATCCATCTTGCCATCCTTCCTGATGTCAAAGGCGTCGAACCGAGACCAGATCGGGAGAGTGGAGGGCGATCCGTAAGTTCGTGAAAAATCCGTCTCAACCAAGAAACCCTTTTGATCCACGTCAATTTTGTTGAAAACGTCCCGCATCATGTCGAGTTGTAGTCGCTGGATGGACGTCTTGTTGAATGTATCAATCGCATTCGTCCCGTACGGATACATCTTGACAAGAGCCGTTTCTCGGGCCTCAACGACATCGGATCGACCTTTTTGGGTTCCCAAATTTTGGGAATGAGAAAAACTTCCCACAATTTCGTGTAAATATCGCATCTCGTCCTCCAACAAACTGTCGATCTCCTGTTTCCGACGCCACAGGAACCACTCCATCTGGCTGCTGACACTTGTGAAAGCAAAATTGGACAAACTGGCCGACGGCGGGACCTCCTGGTCTATTTTTTTCGTCGAACTACCCGTCAGACCCGTTCCTCGTAAGGTGTACGCGTTACCATGCGAAGTTTGGACGAGATCAAACCCGATTGACTCCATCAGCTCCATCGCACAAGGTAAGTAGCCAATCTGCCGTTGATACAAGCTGTTGGCTTCTCGAATCCGCCAGTATCTTGAGTCTTTCGGGTTCTTCAGCACGTTTTCAAGATATGAGGACAAGTTTTTCAGAACACTCTGACACTCATCGCGTATGAAGTGGCTGCCCTCACTCTCACGAGCCTTTGATATCCGCTGTAGAATTGAACTGAGGCTTTCAACGCCGTCGAGAAGCGAGAGTTCGCCATCAAGTTGGACGCATTTCTCCCGTAACGCGTCAAGGATCGATTTCTCGAGTGCGTTGACTCGTTTGCCTTCAGTGTTCCTCGTTCCTCGTAGTTCGTAGTGTGTTTTCTGGTATTCAACGAACCCCACCGCTTCCATAAGGCACGTTGCGCCATCAAACCGTCCGATTTTCTGCTGGAAGGCCGCACTATCGGCTCGAATTCGCCAGTAGTCTGCATTGTTGGGGAATCGCAGGATCTTCACGCAGATATTTCTCACTAACCCAATGATCCGACGTACCTCTGCTAAGTCTACGCGCATCCGCATCTTCTCAATGGCATTGCGAACTGTCGGTGCGGACGTCAACTCGTCGATAATAAAGCCGCAACTTCCGTAAATCTCCACGAGCGACACAGCCTCGGATCGTTTTCGGAGTAAAGTCATCGCAGGTTCCAACAGCGAAGGATCCGGAGCCACTTGAGCTGCAAACGCAGACAGTTGCCAGGTTTCCAGTAGTAGTTCTTCGTGCGAATTTCCACCGTCTACGTCCGTGCTCATCAAAGACTCGAACGTTTCTCGAAATCTCAAAATCAAGTCCGCTTGGCCTTGTGTTCGACCGACTGAAAGACGACGAACGAGGTCTCCGTGCCGCTTGCAGACATTATCGCCATTTGAAAACAAACAAGACGCGACAAACGCAATAGGACGCAGTTCCACTGCTCCACTCCATCGTGAGGATGTCGCGTGCTCGGATCCGTAGAGTTGGTAGTAACAGCACAGAAACTCTGGAAGCAGCAGCGTGTGATAAGGAAAGAGCTGGAGCTGTTGCAAGTACACAGCCAACGGTTTATTGGGCATGGCCTGTCGTGCCACTTGCTCGAAGATCAGAGAGAGCTCAGACACTCGAATACGCGATGGGATCATGTTTGGTAACGCGTGATCGTGGAAGTGCCGCTGCAGCGTCTCGAACAACCGGTACCCCAGTTTCTGCTGACACAACTCGAGTTGCCGCTTGTTCTCGTGGTACGAAGCGAATCTTCCTTCCAACACTGTCGCGACACTTTGCTCCATTCGCAGTTTGCCTAGTCGACATTTGGCGTAGGCGAACGCGAGCATCAGCGTCTTGAACTCGAAGTGACGGTGTGTTCGGAGATCGTCGTGGGTTGCGAACCATTCTGTCAGGATGTGGCTGACCGATCTGCCATCGTCATCACGTCCACTGTCTTTTCCAGGTCTGGAAAGTGTCGTAAATTCCTCAACTAACCCAATAATCCTGCTTCGGGAGATTTTGCCGGAACCTTTGACGTCGTTCTCCTTAAACATTCGTCGGTAGTTTTGTAATGAGCTCGAGTCAAAGAGCCTTTTCAGTATCTGCGGACAGCACGAGTGCGTGAGAATACGTTGGAATTAAGGTGAAGTAGTGTTTTGCTGTACCTTATCCACACCATCCTTCCTGTTGCTTGACTTTGCAGATCCAGAGCCACATTCTGTACTCGACGAGGACGAGTACGAGGACGAGGAGCTGTCGTTACCACGAAGTAACTTCAATTTTGGTTTCTTCTTCAGTGCACCTTCCTCGAAAAGCTAGTTTTGCAGGGGTTTGTCAGTCAAGAGTATACAAAAATCAAGATACCAACAAGTACTAACCGTCATAGCAAGCTGCTCAAGTAGAAACAGAGATTCCGTGCCAATTCCGTTTTTCCTGCAGTAAATTAAGAAACAACGGGACGGATAAGTAGCGCAGAGTAAAATTGTAAGGAGAATCAAGCTTGCCACCTTTCACGTTTCAACTTTCGCTTTCGTCTCCGATCCGTTGCGTCGCTCTCGTCTGATGATTCAGAGTCGTTTTTCTCCTTTTTGCTGGACTTTAGTGCATCTGAAGGTGCATCTTCCTCAACAACGCCATCGCTGTATCGAATCTACACACCAAGCGTACAGTACAATAATTAAAACCGCGGACACAACAACGATCCCTGTACAAGTAGCATAGCATACCGTGTACGTCCCGTCTGAGTTTTTCTCGAGCACTTTGGCTTTTGTCCATTTTTCAGTCATCCGGGGTTTTGAAAGTTTGCTGGATCGGCGCCAGTTGCACAGAACGCTTTCATTACGACGGAAAATTGGCTCTTTCTCGGCCCGTCGTCGCTTTAGTGAGCCCTTATTTGATGCAGCATCGTCCGAATCCTCGGAATCGGAGCATGCAACGAGCTGCTTTGGGGCAATGCGCTTGGATGTGTCACCTTCAGCGTATTTGACGTCACAACTACCGTCCGAATGCACTTTGCGAACGGTCCCAACGCGTCGGGACTTGATATCCTCAGCTTTCCGAAACGTGACTCTAGCCCCCTTTTTAATTGGAGTTTGCTTCTCACGGTCCGACCCAGAAGACTCCGACGACGAGTGTGTTTTCGACTTGTTTAAACTCTTCTTCGGCTTCGGTTCAGTTGATTCTCGCTTCGAATCCGAAGATTTGTCACTGAAAATTGGTTTGGTCTTTTTCTTGGAATCCTCTGTAGTTCCGCCATCTGCGTTGTCACCAAATATTTTGATATCTTGGATCCGTACGTGCTTCTCCGAGGCCCCAACATCATATTCAATGTCAAACGTGCCGTCCGACCTGGCGCGTACAATTTTGCCACGATGAAATTTGCCTTTCTGCTTAAAATTGGCCTCGACAACATCCCCCACTTTCAGTGATCCACTCTTCTTGTTGGTACGTTTCTTGCCCTTGCTATCTGAATCAGAGTCACCGAAGATATCGTCCTTGTCTGAGCTTGCTTTTGCCTCAGGTTTCTTCGCTTTGCTACCAGGGGCCAACTCAATAGCTGAACTTTTCACACGCAGCTCTGTCTCCCCGTCGTCGTATTCGATATCAAACGTGCCGTCCAATCTGGCTTTCACAATTTTTCCTGGGAAAGTTTTCGAGCCTCCCTTGTATCTCGCACTCACCTTGTCTCCAACAGAGAATCCTTCACGTTTCTTGTCGTCTTCCTTAGCTCGTGATGTCGTCTTCTCTCCGCCTTCTATGTAGGAACTCTCGACGTACGTTTCGGTATCTCCATCGTCGTACCTCACATCGTACGTGCCGTCCGACCTCACTCGCGTAATTTTACCAGAGAAGAGCTTCGTTCCTTTCTTGTAGCGCGCCTTAATCACGTCTCGAACCTCAAAATGCGTTGCTTTACTAGCCGGCTTTGGTGAGTTCTCGCTCGCTCTAGCAGTCTCAGGCTCAGCTGCAACGATCAGAGTGGCATCTAAGCGAGTTTCCGAGTCTCCGTCGTCGTACTCAACGTCGTAGGTCCCGTCGGATCGAACACGCGCAATCTTCCCGGAGAAGTACTTTGTTCCCTTCTTGTACTTGGCCTGGATCGAATCCCCAACAGCAAACCCCGTTTTCTTCTTTGGTAAACTGCTCTCATCTGCTTTCGCTTTGATGTGAGAGCGAGACACACGTCGTTTGGAGTCGCCATCGTCAAAAGTGACATCGTACGTCCCATCCGAATGAACGCGAGATATCTTCCCAGGGAACATCTTTCCACCGGTTTTGTAGTTCGCTTCTATCGAGTCCCCCACCTTCAGTGAGCTGGAACTCTTCTTCGATGCTTGAGGCTCTCGTTCTTCCTCCCCCACTTCGATGTCCTTGGCCTCAACATTCTTCTCCTTGTCCCCGTCTTCGTATCGAATGTCGTACGTGCCATCGCGGTGCACAGCTGTAATCTCACCTTTAATCATTTTGCTTCCCTTGTTGTAGCGAGCACGCACTTTATCTCCCACCTTTAGACTCTTTTTAGTCTTCGGTGGGTTATCGTCGTCCCCCTTTTTGCCTTCCGGAACTTCGATCATGTCGATCTCGACCTGCATTTCCACGTCTCCGTCGTCGTATTTGATATCGTACGTTCCGTCACTCCGTACTCGTGTCACCGTACCGGAAAAGAGCTTCTTGCCTTTCTTGTACCTTGCCTTCACTGCATCACCAACCTTCAAAGTGGATTTCTTGGGCTTCTCATCGCGGGTGCTGTGCTCTTCTTTTTCTGGCTGGATGAGGTCACCTGGAACACGAGTATCTCTATCTCCATTCTCAAACGCGAGATCGTAAGTGCCGTCGCTGCGTACCCGAGAGATTTTGCCTCGAAAGAGCTTGACACCTGGCTGGATCGGAGCTTTCACTACGTCACCAACTTCAAAGGATTTCTTCGTCTTCTTCTTTGATTTGTCTCCTTCTTCGTCGGCATCATCTACACGTTGGATCAAGTCGGCTTCAACGCGCTCTTCGACATCGCCGTCCTCGTATTTGATATCGTAGGTGCCATCCATGCGCTCACGAGTAATTTTACCCTGGAAAAACCGTGTTCCGCGCTTGTATTTCGCCTTCACCGCGTCCCCTACACGTAGTGGCCGCTTCGTCGAGCTCTTCGAGCCTGATTTCGGACTATCTTGCGACTTTGTGACCTTCTGCACCTCTCTGTCGTCCAGATCGGACTCAGCAGCTTCAATCAAGCTGGCATCCACGCGAACTTCCGAGTCTCCGTCGTCGTATTTGACGTCATACGTCCCGTTCATGTGAACTTTTGCGATTTTGCCAGGGAACAACCGCTTCCCCTTTCCATAGTACGCCTTCACGCGCTCACCAACTTCCAATCCTGCTTTCTTTTTCGTCGACTTCGTACGCTTCTTATCGTCGTCGGAGTCTGCAAACATGTCCTCTTCATCAATCTGGCTAGCTTCCACCCGAGTTTCAAACTCGCCATCGTCGTAGTCAATGTCATACGTGCCGTCGGAGCGCACTCTGCTGATTTTACCGGGGAACGACCGCTTCCCTTTCTTGTATCGAGCCTTTACCTTCTTCCCGACAGTGAGTGTCTTGGAGCGACTTGAAGTCGCTTTTGAGGGGTTTCGCTCCTCGTCACTGTCAGCTTTGGGGTCATTTGTGGCTTCAATGTTCTCTGTCTTCACCCGCTTCTCTTCGTCTCCATCCTCGTACAGAATGTCGTACGTGCCGTCACTGTGCACCCGTTTGATCTTCCCCGAGAAGAGTTTCTTGCCTCCTTTGTACCGAGCTTTGACGCTTTGATCCACACGGAATCCACCACTATTCTTCTTCTTCGGGGCTTCACCGTCGCTATCGCGCTTACGAGTCGACACCTCCGCTTTTGGTTCAATCAAGTCTTTCGCCACTCGCGTCTCGACATCTCCGTCGTCGTAGGTGACGTCGTACGTGCCATCCGAACGCACCCGTGCGATTTTCCCACTGAAAAGCTTGTTGCCTTTCTTGTACCTTGCTTTGACCTTGTCACCTACTGCGAAACTCAAACTGTCGAGTTTCTTAGTCGTACCGAGCGGTGGTTTGTCCAGCTTCGAGGCGGCCTCCACATCCGACGCAGCCATTCTCTTCTCAACATCACCGTCCGAATATTCGACGTCGTACGTGCCGTCTCGCTGCACTCGGATGATTCTCCCGGGGAACCACCGACTGCCTCCGTTGCATCTCGCTCGAACCGAGTCGCCGACGTCCAAAGTGGTCGGCTTCAATTTGTCGGTACTTTTCCGTGCGTCGACCGACAACGCTGCGAGTTTCGAGGGAGATTTCCCCTGTGACTCGGTCGCTCCACCCAGTCGAATCGGCGACTTCTTCTCCTTCTTCGTGTCGGTCATGTCCTTGGCCTCCTCAACGTCTTCCAACGGAACGTTTTTCCTGAGTGTGCCGTTGTTGAGTTTGATGACGCACGTGTTGGAGGACGACCGGATCTGGATCAACACGCCCATGTCCTCCGTGCCCATGATCCCAACCAGCATACCCGTCTTGAGCGTCATAATGCACTCGCGATCTTGAACGGACGGAAGTTGCGACCTTCAAACGTAGCGGATACTAAACTAGTCGGCACCAATGAGTCCGGCATAGCATGAAGGAACATACATCCGTTACCACTATTCTTGAAGCACTGCAACCAGTTTTAGCCTTGAAGAGAGGACGTTCTGGTGCCTGCCAGACTGTCGAAAGTGCCATTAGAGATTCCATGCCATCTCTCCGGACCATCAAGCCGGCAGACCCTCTCAGCGCGTCGCTGGGCGCGTTGCCGCAGGTTCCTCGACCGAAAACTGCAGTCGAGACCATGACCCGCACCAACACCATCTCCAACAAAATCATGCAGGGCGTGGACAAGTTGCAGTCGGTTCGCGGCAATGTGTTGAACTCGGCGACGTTCTCGGGCTTTACGTCGCGCCGACTCCAGTCGCAGGTGATGCCCGAGAGTCCAGTCGACAAACGAGCTCGAGAGAGCTCCGTATCAAGAGCTACGGCCGTCAGCGAGTTCATCTTGTTCCTCAAGATCATGGACGAAGTGGCCATCCACCATATCACGCTCTACTTCATCAACATCAACACCCTCACAGTGATCCTCAAGATGGAGACGTCGTTCGCCAAGTACTACGCCAGCTCGCAACGAAAACTCTACTTGCGCGGCTTGCTCACTCTTATCGGCTTCATGATATCCACGTTCGTGTACGACTACTTCGTGCTCTGGGAAGACTACAGTGTCGGCACGAACGCAGCCGAAGAGGGCGTCGTCACCACCAAACTGCCGAAATTCACCATCGTCGTAGTGCTCAAGCTCGCGGTGGTGCTCCCTCTGCTGCTTCTTACGTTCTTCCGAGCGAGGAGACATCCGTATCACGAAGACTTCAAGCTCACGTGGATAAGCATCTTCGTCGTTGCGTGCTACCCGGTCATCTACAACAAGATCACGAACGACTACGGCGTGTCGTGGGTTTGCCTCGTCATCATGTACGTCTACAGCTGCACGCCCATCAGGTTCTTCCCAGTATCGATCTTCTGTCTAGCGTACCTGGCAACGTACGTCGTGGTCATGCTCGCGTACGTCCCGGGCAGCGCCAGTTCGTCTGCGTCTTCCAGTCGACAAGAGATCGCGAACGAAACGCTGTATGCTTGTCTGTTCTTCTTCCTCATCCTGCTGCCAAGTCAGTCGCGTGAGTTTGCCATCCGCGTTAGCTACATGAGTGAGCTCATGGTGCTGCTGCAGCAGGAGCAACTGAAAATGGAGGAGACCCGATCCAAGGCGCTGCTCAATAGTATGCTGCCGGAGTCAATTGTCGTGCAGCTACAATGCGGACGCGAACTCATCGCAGACGAATACGCCGAAGCCACCGTGCTCTTCGCCGAGGTGTGTGACTTCGATCTCTTTTCCTCCAAGCTCCAGCCACAACAAGTCGTCGAGCTACTCAACATCCTCTTCTACAAGTTCGACAAGCTCGTAGACGTCCACCACGTGCACAAGGTGGAAACTATCGGAGCTGTGTATATGGTGGTCGGCGGGTGCCCCGACGTGATTCCGAACCACGCAGAGCTCGTCGCAAACCTTGCGCTCGATATGATCCGCTGCATTCCAGAGGTGAGCACCAAAATCGCGCGAAAGAGTTGGGGGCACATGGTCACGAACCTCAACATCCGCGTTGGGATCAACACCGGCGGATTGATGGCGGGTGTTGTCGGTATTCGGAACCCGCGCTTCAAGCTTTTCGGAGACACCGTGAACGTAGCTTCGCGCATGGAGACGACGAACCTGCCCGGGCAGATCCAAATCACCGAGTCGACACATAACGCCATCTACCACAAGTTCCACACAGCGTTGAGAGGCAAAGTCTTCGTGAAAGGCCGAGGCGATATGGACACGTACTTCTTGCGCGGCAAGGACGGATATATCGTACCGCCTGCTTCAGTGGTGTCTAAAGAACACGGTGCAGCAAGTGACGTAGTGGCGGATTCCGGTGGTTCTGGCAGTAATCCGACGTCCGGACGTTCTCGACGAACTAGTCGCATGCCGAGAGCGAGTATCGCCGCTATCCCCGAACATAACAAGACCGAAGCTGCCGTTCCTCATCTTGCTCCAACGTTCGATCCAAGCCAGAAACCCCTGCCAACAATCTCCAAGACGCCAAACGCACGCCAACCGCGACGAGTTAGTCGCTCGGGAGTACTTGACCCATCAAACAAGCAAACTTCGATTGCGAATTTGCTGGCACTAGCCTCGCCACCTGGACGAAGCCCGTCAATCATCATGCAGCTACCTGAGGGCACGAAACTTCCGTCAACCCCCCAATCGGGTAAAGAGGATGCTGCTGCCACTGCACCGTCAACTTCACCATCGTTGCTTGCGTTGGCAGACCGACCTCCATCACCGTCGGCACCTCCACACTTAGCTCATCGACGGGGAACCGTGAGAGCACTCCGAGGCCACAGCTTGAGCCACATTGCCACCGTCCGCAGGTCGCTCTTCAGAGAGAACATCTTTGATATCGTGGAAGACATCGACGCTAACGGAGACCCTAAGAACGACGAGAACGCCGTGTTCAACGCCACCATCATGACGCTCCCCAAAGGGTTGACCCGTACAGAAGTGCTCTTCCGTGTGCACGGCAACCGAACAAGCTTTCGTAGTCTCACGAGAGAGGCGTTCGAGTTCGAAGAGAGCTACCGCGTGGAGAACCGAGCTCGCTGGCTGCGATTTCTTCGGCTGTCCGTCACGGTCTTCCTGACGCTCAAACCCTTTTTGACGCTCTACCAGACCGTGAGGCTGGCCACTGTCCGTTCCTTCGGCGAAAGCCACCTCATTTTCCTGCTCAACTTCTGCATCATGTACCCGGTCATGTTGGCGTTCCTGCTGCACACGTTCTCGCCAACTTTTTGCAACTGGGAGCAGTTTGCGTCGGTCGTCGTCATCTCGGTCGTAGCCGTCATTTTGTGCACTGAAAGCCTCGCTACCAACTCGCTGGGTCACGCCTACATGAGTGCACTCGCATTGTACCAGTGCTACTTCGCGAACGTGTCGTTCCTGCTGCGTGTCATCACGGGCTTTGAGATTTTGGCGTTGTATCTGCTCGCCAACCTCCTGATCGCGCCGTACTTCGGGTGGGAGATCTACGCGACCCAGCTCCGCGTCCTCCGCAACGCGCTCTACATCTTCATGTTCTTCGCGGGGCAGGCGTGGGTCGTGTTCAACTCGGAGTTCAAGCAGCGCATCAACCACTACCGCGACATCACGCTCAACTCGCAGAAGCAGAAGCTCGTGGAAGAAGAGGCCCGCATCACGAAGCTCCTGTTGAACCTGCTACCGGAGACCATCGTGCACAAGCTCAAGGAGGACCCGCAGACCACCATCGCCGACTTCTTCGACAACGTGACCGTGCTGTTCACCGACATGGTCAACTTCACGGCCTACTCGTCCAAGGTCTCGGCCATGGAGCTCGTCCAGTTCCTCAACGACATGTACACGCGCTTCGACACGATCGCCGAGCGAGAGGTGCTCTACAAGGTGGAGATCATCGGCGACGCCTACTTCGTCGTGGGCGGCTGCCCCATCGTGAACACCAACAACGCGCTAGCGGTCGTGACTGCCGCCACCGACATGTTCGCAGCTCTGCCGCTGCTGCGACGCAACTGCGGCGTGCCCGACCTGAACATCCGCATCGGCGTGCACTCGGGCCCCGTGCTGGCGGGCGTCGTGGGCAGCAAGGACCCTCGCTACCACCTCTTCGGCGACACGGTGAGCATCGCGCACTTCCTCGAGAGCAGCGGCGTCCCGGGCCGCATCCACATCAGCGAGAGCACGTGGGCCAGCATGAACAAGGAGACACCCGGCCACGGCTTCAAGGTCGAGTACCACACGCTGCTGTCCATCAACGGCAGCACCAAGAAACTCCGCACGTACTTTGTGCTATGAGCAACGACGGAAACATTATATTTAAACTACACATCTGTACTAATAAGCTTAGCTACAAATGAGGGATAATATAGTTAACCTGACAACTGCAACCTGCCCAGTACATTTACAACGGATACCGACCACCGAAATGGTACCGTGTCCAATAAAAGCTCTGGCCACCGAAATTCGGACCGCACACACTGCTGGGACAACTGATACCGGCCGGCCGTCGCAGATTCTGTACGTGTCTGGCGGACCAAGTTGGTCACCAACTCATCGTTGTCAACGCTGGTTATCAGATTGCAGGTGCATCGCCGAATACTTTTTCCAAGACATGAACAGCTTCTCAGTTCTGTACCTCGTGCTATAATAGCAATCAACCATCTCGTCGACAAGAAAATCCCGAACTGTTCGGAGTCTGCTCAGGCGAAGTGTCGTCCGTTGACATCGCCTCACATCTCGCTGGCAAGCAAGCAAAGGTGATCAGAAAACCTTTACGGGACATCACGGAGCTCCTTGCGAGACCAGAGACCATTTCACAGGAGTTGGAGATCGATGCGTCCCGCTGAGAGTGGTGCAATGCCGACAGTGGCGCGTCACTGTATCAAAACCTAGCCCTATATGTATACACATACCGTATACTATTTCGATCTACGACAAAAAATACAGAAGATACTCAGGTCGTGTTCGCCTTGGGGCGAAATACCATATCCTAGCTCTTGTTTGTTGGCTAACTTACCGAAAACAAGCAGTCAGCTATTCGACCCAAGTCGAACATAAAACCCAGAAGGAGTTGTTTCAGGTTGAAATGAGGCTACAATGACTAGATGCCGAAATTTAGGAGGGAGCTGTTTTTCGCAAGCCAGCTGCTCCCAAAGGAGTTTGTTTGAGCCAAACAAGTCGAACACGGATTAAGTACATGATGCAAACTAACTAAACGAAACATTACATGGAGACCAGGGCAAAATAATTGTTCCTCCGTTGTCAAGGGAATACGAACACGAACACGAACAATACCAGCAACCAGATCATAAGGGCATTTAACGAGCAACCCCACCAGGTTTTTGCCGCTTTGATACTGTTGTCAATTTATTTTGCTACTGAAGCTTTCACCGCCATAAACCTTATCGAACCTGCTCCAACTTGTTATAAGATGTCTAGACCATTCCACAATACTCGTGTTGAGTTTACATTGTGTTCTATCGAACACTGAAAGCGAGTTAATTCTACTGACGTATTAATAATTTGTACCGTGAAATGGGCGGAGACATGGGGAGATTTACGGGTTTCACTACTGTAGTAAAGACGATTCCCGTTATTCGGACCCCAATTCATAGTATGCAGTCTTCAGCCACATATTTGTCGCAAGTGTCAGAACTTGAATAATCACTCAGTGGCGGCACGTGTACGTCAAAATTTACGGTACCGCCGGTATAATAGCCTGCACGGTGCAGTGCACCGCCCCACATAACCCTGTCGTTCGTCTGTCGTGTCGTTCGTCGACAAAAGCCTTTGCATCGCCAGTGCATCGTCCGCCCTCCCAGTATACACTATACACACCTCACAATTGCTTCAAGATGTGTATACTTTATCTCCACACTTGGCTCATAATCGAAACGGAATCCTCGGGCCCAAGCAAGCAAGTATCCTCCTTCACGTCGTCCCCATGAGCTCCGACACCAACGACGCGGACGGCAGTACGAGTCCCCTGTCCCTCCATCCCCCACCCCTGACAGTGCACGTGGAGCCCGCGACGCACGCACCCAAGATGCCGCTGCAGAGCGTCCACGAGGAGGCGGAGCACCTGTATCCGGCCGTCATCGAGTGGTCTCGCCCCTGCGAGTCCGTGGGCGTCACTGGCTCCTTCAACAAGTAAGTGAACAGTCAAACACAGTCAAACACAGTCAAGCGCAACATTTATCGCGAAATTCCGCGCGTCTAACGTGATTTTTGTAGTTGGGGCTCGCAGATCTTGCTCAAGAAGGAAGACGCCGCCCCGCTCTTTAGCGTCAAGCTGTGGCTGCCCGTGGGCACGCACCTGTTCAAGTTCTGCGTGGATGGCGCGTGGCAGTACGACCCGGAGGTGACGTTCGCCCCAGACGAATACGGGAACCTCAACAACTTCATCAAGATCGCCCCCGCCGCGGACCCGCAGACCAAGGAGAAGCCGCTGCAACGAGCCATCCGCACCATCATCCGGGACGCCGATGACGGACTGCCCATCATGAACCCGCGGGCCAGTGAGGAGCTCATGAAGCTCCGACTGCAGACGTCGTCCCCCGTGCTGCGTCCGCAGCGCTCCCCAACGCAGAAACAGCAGCCGAGACACGACGACCCGACGCCGCCCAGAGCCACGCCGCTTACGGCGCCCCGCAAACCTCAGGAGATGGAAGACTCGGAGTACGGCATCGAAGTCAGCGAGAGACGCATGAGCAACCACAACTTGCTGGGACTCAGCGCCAACATGCCCCGACCGCGCGCCGGCACGTTGACGCGGTCCAAGAGCGAGGAGTCGCTGAGTCACGCAGCGTCCAGCAACAACTTGGCCACCGCGGAGATGGCGGCCGCGGCGACGCCCAAGTACACGAACTACATGGACGACGCGATTGCCAACTCGGTACTGCTGGCGGCCACAACGCAGCACTTTGGCGGGGATCTGGTCACGCACGAACACAACACCCGAGCCCAACTGGGCGGACACCGCTCCGTGCTGGTGCGTGGCCCGCACACTGCGATGCAGACGACCCCGCAGCAGCGCAGCGGCGGCAAGCTTATTATTTTCCTGGTGGGCCTGCCTGGTCGTGGCAAGACCTACATCGGACACATCTTGGCGCGTCACTTGACGTGGATGGGGCACCAGTCGCGCACGTTTAACACTGGAGAGTACCGCCGAAAACTCGTCGGCTCGAACGTGAACCACGCGTTCTGGGACCCGTTCAACGAGGAATCGTTCCAGATCCGCACAGACCTGTCGAAGAAGTGTCTGGAGGACTCGATCGCCGCGCTGGAGAGCAACGATTGCGACTGTGTGATCTTTGATGCCACGAACGTAACACGCAAGCGCCGTCAGATGCTGTTGAACGAGGTGCACCAGTGCTACAAGTGCGAGATGATGTTCATCGAGTCCGTGTGCGATGACCCGGATCTCATCGCGTCCTCGATCAACGAGATGAAGTTGAACTCGGCTGATTACGCTGGTAAGACGATGGAGGAGGCCGCTGAAGACTACAACAGCCGCATCAACCACTACCAGTCGCTGTACGAGCCACTTGCAGCAGACCTCGAGGGTGCACCGTTTATTAAGATCATCGATGTAGGCCGCCAGATTTTCTGCAACCAGGTGTACGGCTACTTGCAGTCGCGTATCATGTTCCTCATGGCCAACCTGAACCTGAAGCCACGACCGATTTGGCTGAGTCGTCACGGTGAAAGTATGTACAACACACAGAAGCGCATTGGTGGCGATTCGCCTCTGAGTCCACTAGGCGTGCAGTACGCCGAACAGCTAGACCGGTTTATCGACGCGTACTACCCAACGCCTGACACAGAACTCGCAGTTTGGACGTCGACGATGCTGCGTACGGGAATGACCGTCGAACGCATCGCGACCCGTGGCCGATCAATTGTGAAGTGGAAACAGCTAGATGAGATCGATGCCGGTATTTGCGATGGCATGACGTACGAACAGGTGGCCGAGGAGATGCCGGAGGAGTATGTGGCGCGCAAGAACAACAAACTACACTACCGCTACCCGCGTGGCGAGTCGTACCAGGATGTGATCCACCGCCTCGAGCCGGTGATCACGGAGCTGATGCGTATGGACCAGCCTGTGCTGATCGTGGCGCACCAGGCTATCCTGCGTGTGCTGTACGCTTACCTCACGAACAAGTCCCCGCACGAGTGCCCCACGCTCAACATCCCACTGCACGTGGTCATTCAGGTCACGCCCAAGGCCTACAAGTGTGAGGAAGTGTGGCACCGCCCCATGTAGATGAATGCAGTCCACAGTCCAGAAAAAGCCAAAAACATCCTAGCTGAAGGTACTGTCGTCTCCATCTCTTGTCTGCCTAACGTCTGACTGACCTGGATGAACGCCATCTCGGCGACCTCACAAGCTACGCTTGGTTGGCCTGGAACGGCGGACACTGCGTGTTTTGCCTGTTGCATTCTACGTGTACTTTTCAATCTGTTTCGCCTGCGGGCAGACCTAGATAATACACCTCTAATCGATTGTTGTTGGTGCCGATTGTTTGTTCGTCCAGTGTGCAGTCGAGCATAGTCTCCTCCTCCACAAACGCCAAGAACTTATCGATGCCGTCCTGGTTGCGACGCTCGACGCCCATGAGCACGACGCACTTGGGGTTGGCCACACACAGCAGCTCCATCGTCTGCGCCAGTGCTCGCCAAGACGTGCCGTACAGCGGCTCGTAGATGCAATCGCACGACAGCACCACATCCACCTTCTCTTCAGGATACTGAGCCAAGTAGTCCTTCGTCTGCTGCACACCCCAGCTCAACGGTCTAGCCACAATCTCCCCCTTATCGTCGACGTCCTCGCCTGGAAGACGTAGCACTTCAGCATTGGCCGCCAAATTCACGTGCATCAACCGAAGCAACTCGTCCTGCTCCGTGAGCACCACGTGCTTGGCCCCCGCGACCCGCGCTGCCATACCCGGCACGCCACTGCATAAAACAAAATAAACACTCTTGTCAACATGAATTTTGCATTGTAAACCCCTGCATTTGACCAGCAACTCACATGCCGGCACCGAGTTCGATGACACGCAGCGAGTTGGTCGGGTCTTCGAGTTGGTGACGATAATCGGCCAGGAACCGACGTGCCAAATGCACTGCAGCATCCCACAGCAACGTGCCAGCCCATGCAGCCCCGGAAAACAATGGGGCGAGTTCATCCGCTTGCTGTACATGTAGTAGTATTCATGGTCGAGTCAGACTGGCTTTGGAGACCGTGGTTGACTATTTTGCACGAGCTGATTCCCAATGTGTAGATTGAGTTCGCAGTGCGTACCATCAACAAGGTCAAGTTCAGGTCCTTGTCGTGCACTCGCACGCGCGTGGACGCCTCCACCTTGTTCACATTCTCCTCGGGGAAGACCTGCACGGCCGCCGAGATATCCCCCATCTTCGTCCACTCAATTCGAAGCTAAAAACTACCGGGAACTCTCTAACTTGATTAATACCTTATTTGGTCAAATAAAGTCCGTAGCCCCCACATACAAAAATCAAGGTACATAAAGTTAGCGAGTCCTTCGAACTCACGTTATATCAGGATAGAGAAGTCTTAACCCAGTGTAGGATTTACATCCGAAGGAGAACCGACAGTTCCGAATCAATACCGAATAATGGCCCATTGGTGGCGACGCGACGAGCTGTTTGCGCTGCTGCAGGCGTGGGAGCAAGCGCTCGATGCACCTCGCGACCGCGACGAGCTGGCCGACCACGACCTGCAGCGGTTGTACGCGCGGTTCGACGCCTTGCGGCCGCGCGACGGCGCGCCCGTCGCCATCCTCGAAGTGGAAGCGCAGCGCCAGCGCCTCGTGCGTACCTTCCTGTTCCTGCGCGCGTTCAACGCCGAGAGCGCGCGCGCCGGACGACCCACGTGGTTCAATTTGCCGCCACAGCAACAGGACGACCTGCGCCGCATGAACGGGCGACTGGGGGACCTGGCGGCCGTAGCGCAGGACGAGTTCGAGCTGCTCACTCGGATCTGCGAGGAACCGCCGCCCGCTGTCCTGCAGCAACTACCTCGATTGCAACGGGAGGAGCGTCCGATGGGGGACGAGATGAAGGCGGCGGCTGAAGCGTTGGCGGGGCTGCCGATGTTCCGACCCACCAATCAGACGTTGTCGCCGACCTTGTCGCTCCCGTCATCACCCGTTCGGACGGTGGAAAAGGGGGCGTCGGAACCGGAGTCCAAGCAGCAGATGGCGTCGGATTCCGATGAATTATTGTCGGAGGAGGATTCCGAATATGCTCCGACCAAGAAGAGTCGCAAGCAGAGAGAGTCCGATATGGACTACACGCCACCGAAAGGAAAGGCCAAAGCCAAGGGCAAGATGACCTCCAAATGGTCCAAGCGAGACGAACACCGACTCATCTCGGCGTGGCATGAAGTGGTGATATCGCTCGCCAATAACGGGTACGCCGGGTCTTACGCCTCGCGGAACGAGGGACTCCGACTGAATTCCCTCATCCACCAGCGGTATGTCGAACTTTGCGGCGGCAGTGATTCGGCCCGCACGAACCAGTCGACCGGTGCGAAGAAACATGCCATGATGACGGCGTTCCGATCGTTGCGTGGGGTGCTCCGCACGCTGGCGTCGCTGAGCGAACGTCCGAACTGGTTCGGCATGACGCCGGAGGAGCGGATGGAGTTGCAGAAGATGCACGGACACCACCACGAACACGCTTGCTTGATTGAGAAAGAAACGTATCAGCGACTGGGCGAGATCGATCGGGCCCAGCGGGCGGTTTTAACCCCGACTGCCGATGCTCTTCGTGCCCCGGTGACTTTGGACGAAATTCTACGACGCACAAGCAAAGATAGTGGGGGAACTCTAAAAAAGACGGCCAAGAAATCGACCAAGGGAAAGTATGCGGGTGGTCCACCTAGAGGCTACGTGGTTGCAGAACGATCTTCCGAGGATAAGGAATCATCGGATGATGCCGCATCAACACGAAATGGCAGAAGTGAACACTCAAATCGAGGCACACACGCACAGGCACTCGTCACAGGAAGACGCCCTCGCCCTATTGGAAAAGAAGTTACTCAAAGATCTAGTCGCGAGGCACACCCTGCCGACGCCGCTGTGACTACCTCTCCTCCTAAGCGCCGTCGCACGGGGTTGAGTGATGCCAAGTGGGTGACACGGTTGCTGGATGCTCAGACGCAGCGGTTCGAGTCACTTTTAGCCGAGTTCCAGGAGGAGCGGCGACAAGAGCGCCAGCACAACTTGGAGATCATCCTCGAGGCGCTCAAGCTGCGTAGTGCGTCGGCCCAGAAAGCGGATCAGCCGTCGCAGTTCGTGGAGGCGTTGGTGGAGAAGCAGCGTCAGCACCTGCTGGGGCTGTTCAACCAGCTGCAGGACGAGCGCTCTCAAGAACGCGACCAAGCTCGGATGCTGCTGCGAGAGCTGGGAACTTCTCGTCTCGTGATCCAGGACCAGGAGCACAAGTAGTGAGTCGCACGAATTGGGTAGATTGACTCCTCCCACCTCTTTTTAGTCGTAAGTAGTCGCCTCAATTTCGACGTTGCATTGAAATCCTCAAACCTTTGATCATGGGGTAGATATCCCACCGGAATCCTCAAAACCACCGACCGTACAAAATATAAGGTTGGATTTGACTTGGTTTCTGTATGTCCCCCGAATTTTCGACAAATCCGATCCCTAGCCAGTGAGATTTTCGGACCGAAAGCGTTGTCAAGTCTCAATTCGACAAGTGTCCGGCGGCTGTGTACGCCCCGTGGCGTCCAGACATCCTCCAAGTCGCGCGAGCACCTCTTGATAACCGCCATCGAGTGCGCAACATGCCAGTCGCTAATGCCACAACCAGAGTCAATACTGCGTGGACCAACGACGAGTTGTTGAACCTGGTCCAGGCGTGGGAGGAGGTGGTGGACGACCCGAAGGACCGACTGCTGCTCTCGACCGGAGAGCGCTCCACGTTGCACGCGCGGTTCTGCGCCATCGCGGGCTCCAGCAAACGTAGCTTGTCGTCGGTCACCCGCCAACACCATCGGCTGTGCACATCGTACCGGTTGATCCTCGAAACCGACAAGAGAAGTCTCAAAAAGGGGACCCCCGGGTGGTTCGACCTGTCGGCAGCCGAACAGCACGAACTACGCCGCGCGCACAATAAGAAGGAGAAGGGGATGACGGTGGTCAGTCCCGAACTCTTTTGGAGACTTGACCGCATCTGCGGGGGCAAAGGCGCCGTCGCATCGGCATCCCCATCCGGAACCAAGAAACAAAAGGTGAAAACTTCCGCTCGGAAGGACGGGAAACAACCCAAACGTAGTCACCATAAAAAGAAAATTGTCGACGTCGAAGAGGAAACGGGTGACGCATTGAAAAGCACGTGGACGACACGCGACTGGGCGTTGTTCGTGGACGCGTGGCAAGAAGCAGTAGACGAGTTCCTCGACTACGGCAACGAGCCGGACGAGAAGGTGAAATTGCCCAATTGGTTGATCCAACAGAAGTTCGTCGCACTTGGTGGACCGCAGGACACGTCGGTGGGCTCGATCACGGCCAAGAAACGGTGTATCATCCACTCGTATCACTTTATCCGGCAGTGTGTGTCGGGGTTGGCAGCGCTCGACGGGTCGGATTGGTTCGAACTCACTTTTAATGAACGATTCCGCTTGCAGCGGAAGCTGGTGAGCCCCAAGTCCAGTCAGCGAGTGGGATGCGAGATCGACCGCGACACGTTCCTCAAAGTAGGCATCATCATCGAGAAGGAGGAGGAGCTGGGAATGGTGACGGCCACAGGTCGCAAACGGAAACGAAGCCACAAGAAGGTGCGCAAACCGTCCGTGTCGTCCGACGCATCGTCGGAAGCGTCTGGGCCGCGGTCGCCCAGTCCTTCCCCGTCTCGTGACGCTGATGAGGTGTCGGACCCAGAGAGCTCTCAGATCAGATATCCGCCTCATCCAGCAGTCTACGAGGATACGGAAGCGCAAGTGGATGAAAAGGTCGTCGAGGCGCTACTGGAGGCACAGAACGCCCGCTTCGAGCAGCTAATGCACGACTTGAGGGACGAGCGGATGGAGGAACGCAAACAGAACCAAGCGATGCTGCTGCAGATTTTGCACCAACGTACCCCCGCAGAAGACCAGAATCACAACGTGTCGTACATGGAGTCGCTGGTCGGGAAGCAGCAGGAGCAGCTCATGGATTTATTCGCACAGATGCATACCGAGCGACAACAGGAGAGAGAAGACTTCCACGCCTTGCTGCGTCAGCTGTGTTCCCCGCCAAGTCAGTAGCTCTGCATTTTTAGCAAGTGTAGGTGCTATCAAGGACGAGTTTGAGGCTGCCAACACCTAATATCGCCTTTGTTCTGCACTGGTTGGGACGGTGCAACACGAAGAAAGGATAGTCAAACTCCATCAGCCAGTTGCAGTTGGGGTGCCACTCATCTTAAACATTTTCCTTGTTGAAGCGTATCACGGAGCAGAATGCCGAACGTCATTTCGTGGACGGAGGCGGAAATCAACACTCTCATCCAAGCCTGGAGCGAGGTGGAGGCGAAGTATCCATTACTGCGTTGCCCACGTGGTGCAGGGACACTCCACGCGAAGCTGTATGCTCTTTTCTCGAAGCGGTGTGCATTTCCCCGCTCATCTATTGCTGTGAATCGCATGAAGATCCAGATCCGCAGCTTTGTGTTGTTTGTGCACAAGTTTAACCAAGATCGTGGACAAGATGGAGGACGTCTGTGGTTTGACCTCAGCGTTGACGAAAGACGGCAACGTCGAGCAACGATGCCGCCTCAGGCGCGAAATTTGACAGTGAATCTTAGTCGAGAAGCTTTCGCTAGGCTAATGAAGATGGAGCGAGCTCAGAGATGGTTGGGGGAAGGCAGTGCCGCTACGAACGACAAACTACAAGATGAAGCACCAGAGCTTCGATCCGACTCGAGTTTCCTGTCACTGCCGGAGCCAGCAGCAACGCTATCAAGAAGCGGTACCTCACGCGTCAAAGGAATTGTTCCATCGTCCGAGTCTAGCACTCCAAGCACCGAGCAAGGCGCAGAAAAAGCGGAAGATCAGTTAACAATTGTGGCACAGCAGCGTCCTGACAGAAGTTCTTGTCGTTCGAGTTCGCGTTCGGATGTTGACGGATTGTCAAAATTTGCTGCCGACAAACGTTCACCCCCAATGCTGCCGAAAGCTCAAGGAAAAAGGAAGAAGACAAATACAGATCAGCAACTTCGGGTCAAGCTCAAGCACCGAGACTGCAACATTCTCCTCGAACAAATGATGAAGCTGCAAAACAAGAAAATGCGCCAAGCTGCCAGCGAGTTGAGAGCGGACATTGAAGGTGAAATCCGACGCAGTTCGGAGATGCTGCATTCTATCATCAGCAACCAGTTCGAAGACCCCGGAAGTAGTGGCGACGTCGCTTTCGTGGCCAAGGTGCTCAACATGCAGCAGCAGCAGGTGCACGATCGATTCGATCAGTTCGAAGAAAAGCGGGTTCGTGACGAAGCTGCCAACCGCGCGCTTCTTGGGTAACGCGTGCTTGAAACTGAGCCTACTACGGCAATCACGCAGGAGCTTGTGCATTTTTCTTATGGTAGGCTTCTGCAAAAATCCAATCCGATTTTTCAAGATGAACTTCCTGTTTATAGTCAAACTTCAATTCGGAGACAGGAACCAAAACCAGTCAAATTCCTTCTTCGTGTCAGTTAGAGTCAATTTGCCGTCAAAGCGAGCGTATCAAAGTCGAGCAGAAGAATGCCGAATGTAACATCGTGGACTGAGTCGGAAATCGACATCCTCGTTCAAGCTTGGAGCGAGGTGGAGGCCAAGTATCCTTTGTTGCGCTGTGAACGTGGCACAGGCACACTTCACGCGAAGATGTATGCTCTCTTTTCGCGGAGATGCAAGTTTCCCCGCTCGTCCACGGCTGTCGTGCACGCGAAACAACACATCCGCGGCTTTGTGTTATTCGTAATCAAGCATGACAACGAACGCGTAAAGGATGGAGGACGTCTCTGGTTCGACCTCAGCGTTGACGAACGTATGCGACGTCGAGGACTGGTGCCGCGTAGATCGCGGGGCTTGACTACAGCCGTTAGTTTAGACGTCTTTGTCAAGCTGCTTAAGATGGAGCGAGTTCAGAGATGGTTGGGCGGAAACACCGTCGCGACGCACAACGACGAAGACCAAGAGATGCAATCGAACTCAAGTTTTCTTTCGCCGCGTCCGGAGCCACCTACACAGCAATCGAAGGCTGGTTCATTCGGCGGCTCACCAATCCATGAGCTCTTCTCGCCGTCCGAGTCTACTAGTCTACTGCCAAGCACTGCGCGAGATGAAGAAACTTGGGAAGAGAAGCTTCAGGTTCCGGCGCAGGACTGCTCTGACACCAGTACGTGTAGTCTGTACTCAAGTTCTGGAGAGGATAGTTCGGCATCATCTCCCATACCCTCGGAACCCCCACGAACGGTGCAATCACCGGGAGAACTGAAGGTATCAAAGGCAGATCAAGAACTACGAGGCCAGCTCAAGCACCGAGACTGCAACATCCTCCTCGAACAAATGATGAAGCTGCAAAACAAGAAAATGCGCCAAGCTGCCAGCAAGTTGAGAGCGGACATTGAAGGTGAAATCCGACGCAGTTCGGAGATGCTGCATTCTATCATCAGCAACCAGTTCGAAGACCCCGGAAGTAGTGGCGACGTCGCTTTTGTGGCCAAGGTGCTCAACATGCAGCAGCAGCAGGTGCGCGATCGATTCGATCAGCTTGAAGAAAAACTTGCTCGTGAAGAAGCTGCCAACCGCGCGCTTCTTGGACAGCGCTTCTACCGAGGCTTGAAATGAATAAGGCCGATGTGCCAGTGCGTATTTCAACACGTAGCAGTCGATATGCTGCCTTTTCAGGGTGAATATTACGCTTTTGGTAGTTCTACTGTACACCATTCTCCCTTTCCCAATTCTTTTCATTGTCCAATCTGCGACGTCTTCAAGTATGGCAAATAGAAGCGATGCCAGCTGTCTCCACCCTGAATGGACTGAAGAGGAGACGTCGATACTGATCGAAGCATGGAGAGACGTTGAATACCGCGCAAAAGCTAAGCATCCAACGCGGAAAAAGCTTGAAGGTAGCGTCGATGTTCATATTGCAAAGCAACTTTCGCGCCGTCCCAACAACACTCGAACCAGCGCTGCTATCGGAAGGCTGCGCTGTAACTTGTACAAGGCCATCCGATTTATAAGCCGCTTTGACGAGATGCAGCAAAGTTCTGGCGGTCGCTTGTGGTTTGAGTTGTCCAAAAGAGAGCGGGATGGAGTGGAGGTGCCTGCAAACGTTAGAAAAACGAGTTACACACTGGCGCGGGAATCCTTCAACACACTCGTCAAGCTGAAGTCTGTGCGCAAGTGGACCAAAGTTCGGCGTGCAAAGGTACCAACCCCCAAGGCTGACGTTTCTCATCCTTCGAAGTGTCATTCGTGCTGGTCTACGTCCGAAGTGAGAGATCTCGTGCGTTCTTGGAGCCTCGTCATGAAGAAGTCGAAAACTTCGGTCAGAGCCTTCGTGGCTAAAAGTTCCGACCAATCCGCAACGTCGTATACTCCATGGAGTCATTCAACTATGAGTGCTTGGAGAAAAATGAAGCGGATTGCGACCTCGTACTTGTTCATTCGAGAGTTCAATGAGCACAATGCCCCTGCAAATTGGTTCCAGCTCTCGGACGGAGCGCAAAATATGTGGATAGACTGGGATTCGCTCCCAGCAGACTTCGAAGACATTACTCAAGGCACCTTTGACGAGATTCACAGCGTGGACTTCTCCTTCTCAAATCAAGGCGTTGGCAGTGGAAAGAGCTACAGAACCACGAAAGGCGTCCCCCAAACGGATAATGTCCTCAAGCCAAAACTGCGCACCGTGTCGCCGCAATTCCCCCACCCAAACCCGATTAGAATCCATAAAAGTGCTAAGCAAGTGCGTGACTCGCACCAAGAATGCAATGCACTGTACGAGGAGATGGAGCAACTCCAGAAGAAACAGTTCAAGCAAGCGATTCAACGATTGCGAACTGACATTGAGGGAGATATCCGCTGTTGCACCGACACGGAACGCGCTATTTTCTTCGAAAGGCTTGGCGACCCAAGCCAGAGTGGGGACGCCACATTCGTCGCAAATATACTCGACGACCAGCAACGGCAAGTTCGAAACCGGTTTGCCCAGTTCCAGAGAGAACACGTTTACGAGAACGCAGATAACGATTATGTGTTTGATACGACCACAGGAAGTTAATGGCGAGTCGAAGATTTCGAGAAGAGAAGTCATTTCGTGGACAGTAAACAACTCATGACATTGACATTCAAGTAGTATGGGTCCGTACTTGGACGCACGATCACTGTAACTGAACGGAGCTACCCAGTTTGTTGCTCGGGGCTTTCTGTGGTCTGTTGCGTCGAACTTCCGCTACCCTGTTCCAGCTGCGAAAAGTTGATTTGTGTCTGCTGAGAGGAATCGGACTTTGTCTGAGGAGTTGGGGTAGGAGTGACTACCGGTAGTGATTGTGGAGCAGACCCGTTGTTTCCTCTTGCAGAACCACCTCCAGCGAACATGTCGATTGACGAGAGTGCCTTGGCGTACGTGTCTGGCCAATTATCCCAATTGACACTGAAGAGCAGGTTCGACCCGCACGCACTGCCGAGTCCCGGCACCGAGATATACCCGGCTCCCAGTAGAAAATACCCGCGCCAAGTCCGTTCGGCAACCCCTCCAACACGTCCATGATGGCCATCACCCACGCGCGCTGGCCTTGAGCACTAACTGCGAACTTCTTTTCACTGAGCGTGACTGTTGTGCAGTTCGTGGGCCAGTCGGTCTCCGCTACGTAGATCGGTTTGTTGTAAGTATTCGCCATTTGAGTAAGCGACGAAGTGAGTGCGTCGAGTGTCGCGTCCACGTTGTAGTACGGGTAGAACGAGAACCCGAACGCGTCCACGTCGTCTGTGGTCACCGTGCCCTCGGCGAACAGACCTTTGAAAATCCACGACACAGTCTCGTACTTCCAGCCATTGTCCAGGTGGATCATGACTTTAGGCTGTGAGGTGCCGGCCGACACAGCGTCAGTCACGCCCTGCCGTGCCGCCTTCCACAACGTAGCGAAGTTACTGAAGTCGTCGTTGTTGATCTAGCCTGTGGGGAAGAGGAACCCGTCGGTGATTTCGTTGCCAAGGGACAGGATGTCAAGATCCACACCGCCGTCCGTGAAGGACTTGAGCGTCGACGTCACGTACGTTTGCTGGTCGGCAGCTAACGTAGTGACCGATGTGTCGTCCCATGACGAAGGAATGGCCTGAGCTGTCGGATCGGCCCATATGTCGGAGAAGTGCATGTCCAGGTAGATCTTGTAGCCTGCCTTCGAGAACCGCTGCGCCAGTGCTAGCGTGTAGTCCAAGTCGTAGTCTCCGGACGTCCAAATGCTGTATCGGATACCAAGGTATCAGCAGAGTGAGCTCATTGATATCGAAAGAGCAAACAGACTTCAACGTGTACTTACCGAAGTCGGACTGCGTCCATGCCACCATCGTGGAAGATGGTCTCGATGGTAGTCGTGTTACCGGAGGTAGAGATCCAGTGGGCGCCTTCGACAGTCTCCATTAGTGCCACGGAAGACAAGTCGTGGCCATTGGTCAGTGCTGCAGCGGCAGTGTTGAATGCACTCGCAACACAGGCACCGGCAAAGAGAAGTGCCGTTCGGAGGAGCATTCTACCGCTTGATACCTGCTTGGATGTTGTGCGGTGCGACTTGTGGTCGAGACTGGAAAATGGCGAGTGAGCTTTTCAACAACGAGCTTTCAGACGGCGCACGACTAGCAGACTGGTGTTCGTAACCTCAAGCATACAAAGGATACAAGGCCTTGTTGGCGAAACGTGACTGCAGATATGCAGCATATCATATCCAGCAGCGCGTCTGTCTCAGCTTTGACCCCAACCTTGGCCAGATGTTGACCCAGAGTCCTGTCTGAAGTTGAAGCATCTTGTACCTCAACACACAACCAGCGATTACAACCTGCAGTTTTAGTAATACAAAAACGTTTATCGTCCTATAACCAGATTGTTGGTTGAAGGCTTCAACTTGAAGCCCTCTTGGTTGAAGACAACGCTGCAAAGCGCCCTGGCACGCTGATGACTATGAATCATAGTATGATGGGTATGGCAGACTCGAAGCTGTCTGCTGGCGGTGGTACAAGCTCCCCCCCTCTAGCATTTACCGATCAGGTTGAACTCGTCCATGACCGACCCCACCTTGTCTTTCTCCTACTGTCTCGTTGAGGTTCGTGGTCGATTCACTCCACGATCCAACGTTACACGAAAAGTTAAAACGGAGGATCGAAACCTGTTGGGGGACTACTAAAATGAAATTAATGTTTTACCACGTTATAGTGTTAAGAGAGGCTGGAAGACCCTACGCTTCAGAACCCTCGATACTGTCCAAAGAAAGGTAAACGATTCTTTCATAGGTTCTACTGGAGATTGGCCAGCGGATCCCGTGACGGAAACCCTACGCGTACATGTAGATGGACGAGAGTGCTGTGGCGTACGTCACCGGCCAATTGGCCCAATTGACGCTGAAGAGCAGAGCCGACTCGCACGAACTGCCAAGACCCGCCACCGAGAGGTATGCAGGTTCCCAGTAAAAGATGCCAGCGCCCAAGCTGTTAGGCAGTCCTTCCAGCACCTCCATGATGGCAGCCACCCACTGACGTTGGCCCTTGACGTTAACAGGGTAGGAAGCACTCAGTGTGACTGTCGTGCACTCAGTCGGCCAGTCGGTCTCCGCGATGTAGATCGGTTTCTTGTACGTGTTGGCAATTTGGGTCAGCGACGACTTGAGCGCGGCGATCGTAGCCCCCGTGTTGTAGAATGGGTAGTACGAGAAGCCGAAGACGTCAATGTCGCTGGTGGTCACCGTACCAGTAGCGAATAGCCCTTTGAAGAAAGCCGAGACGGAGCTGTAACTCCAGCCGTTGTCGATGTGGATCATGACCTTCGGCTGCTTGGTGCCAGCGGCAACGGCAGCCGTCACGCCCTGACGCGCCGCCTTCCACAGAGTAGCGAAGTTACTGTAGTCGCCAGAGGTGACCTTGCCCCTTGGCCAGAGAAACCCGTACGTGACCTCGTTGCCCAAGGACAGGATGTCAATGTTCACACCGCCACTCGTAAAGGACTTCAGCGTCGACGTCACGTAAGCTTTCAAGGCTGCAGCCAACGTGATGACCGACGTGTTGTCCCACGCTGCAGGGGTGTTTTGGTGGGTTGGATCGGCCCACGTGTCGGAGAAGTGCATGTCCAGGTAGATTTTGTAGCCCGCCTTCGAGAACCGCTGGGCTAGCGCCAGGGTGTACTTCAAGTCGTAGTCGCTGGACGTCCAAAGGCTGCACAGTAAAGATTAGATATCTGCTATCAAGTCCAAACTAGAAGAGATGAACGTACCGGAGGCGTACAGCTTCCATCCCGCCATCGCCGAGAATGGACTCGATGGTAGTCGTCTTGCCCGAGGTGGAGATCCACTTGGCGCCTTGGGTGGTCTCCATGAGCCCAACAGAGGACAAGTCGTGGCCCTTGGTCAGAGCTGCACTCGTGGTGTACGCACTCGCAACGCAGGCACTCGCGAAGAGAAACGCCGTGCGGAGGAACATGTTGCTTGCAATTCCGAGGCTTTTGCGACTTGTGAACGAGACTTGGAAATGAGGAATGGACTTTCAAATGGTGCGGCTAGTAGCCGCCGGCTAGACAAGTATAGTGGTGTTCGTAAGCTCAAGGATGCTGGTGATACACGGTCAGTTATGACTGACTTCAGCAGCAAAAATGCAGCAGTCTAAACGTGCAGTACACCTGCGTGACTACATGCAGCCCGCACGCTTCGATTATATACCAAACGTGACCAAAAGAGTTGTTTACCTTAGCCTGACCTTGTTGAAGCATCTCGTTCCTCAATACACAACCAGTGATTGCTACATACTTACCTGTACTTTGGTTGAAATTCTCTCTGTTGAAGACACACTGCAAAGGAATTTATGCATCTAATGGGTAGTTAGTACTACGTGGCATTTAGGCAGCTCTAGACGAACTTCGATGCCGTGTGGCGCCTTCATTGAACCGCGAAAGTGGAAACCAGTGTCGTCTACCCTTCTCTACTTCAATGTGATACTTCGATGGTGGCAGCTTTGAAGCTGCCGTGTGCCCTGCAGCCTGCAGACAATGGTACCAACTGCCACTAATGCCGTGCAAGCACGGAGAGCTCTGGATTACTCAGTGCAGTAAGAATCGGTTGTGACGGCTGCCGAACTAACAATTGGTTGTAACGGCCGAAAGCGTTCCGCATTTACGTGTACATGGTCCCTCCCTATCACTGAGTCGGACACAACGTGGTAGTGTTATTGCTGCAAATGCACGGTAAAATGCTGTGCTGGAACCACAAAGGCAGCCAGCCCAAAAATAATGGGAGAGCGGGGGGGGGCATTTTGAAAGTTGCGGGGCCAAAAGTCGGGCAAAACTGGGCAAATTTGCCTATAATTGGAAGACTTTCTTCAATTTGGCTGAAGATTCGCGGTACTGTTTGGTACAACACTCAAGCAAAATTCAAGCGGATTTTATGTATACTACTAAGGTATAACATTCAGCAGTTCCTTTGAATAAGACGTCAGAATTGAAACCACTTGCAATATGACAGTATATAAGATTTTGTAGTGATTATCACCTCATTCGCCCAACTCTGCACCAAACTAGTGGGCGAGTCCCAGTTAGCACCCGTCCCAACGACTTGTCTCGGCATTTTCTTCCGAAGCTCGGCAAAGTCGCACAGCATCATTCAATCACTTTGACGATGGAGTGTAAGGGTGCCCTGAAGCTGCGGTGGACAGCGAAAGAGGTCGCGATGTTGGTCGAGGAATGGGCAAAAGTTTGTGCCACCCCAGAGTCGAACACGCTGAAAAGCGACGATCAGAACAAGGCAATTTTCGAGCGGTACAATACCCGTTGTGCTCAGATGAGGGAGACTCGTCGGTCTCCAAACGCGGTGATAACTCAACGCGATCGCATGGTTCGGTTTGCCAGATTCGTGTCCGAATTCGACCTTTCGGAAGTAGCACAAGGGCGCCGCGCGTGGTTTGATTTATCCAGCGAAGAACAGCTCGAATTCGAAATCACAAACGAGTGGCGACGACAGTTGACGACGTTCACCCTAGACATATGGAACACATTCAAACGCTTCATCCTGCCTGCGGAAAACGGATATGCCAAGCGAACGAAAACGAAGAAGTTGGGTATTAAGCACAAGAAAATAAGCTCTGAGTCAACCGGCAAGCAGCAGCAAGTGATCACTCGTACAAAGCACCAACCGTGCTGGACACTTCAGGAAAAGGTCCTCCTGGCCCACCAGTGGACCAAATTTATGAAACACGAAGACTTGACGCTGGAGGCATTTGATGAGATGACCTACAACAAATCGTGCAAGTGTCTCGCCTCATCGACTCGGTCGTCTTTTTCAGCGTGGCGGAAGTCACGCATTCTGGTGAGTTCGTGGCGCTTCATCAGTGCTTTCAACGCGCAGCACCAGCCAGGATGGTTCAAGTTGACGGAGATTGAGCGTGACTTACTGATAACATGGGGAGAACTGCCGGACAATTTCGAAGATATTGAGCGCGAAGTGTTTATCGCTATTGAAGAAGCTGTGCTCAAGTATACTACTGGACGCGTGAAGGAGTCAAACCCGGCAGCTCCGCCACCTGGTCCTCCTCCAGCTCCGAAGGCTCTTTCTCCCCTTCAGCCAACTCCTATAGGGCTCACTCCGCTGTTGACAGATTTGTGCCCGAAAGATGTGCGTACTAAACCAGCCGAGACCGATGATACCCTCGACCGTCTTCTGCTCGAAGATGACAGTGCTGATAATGTGGCCATGAACAGTGAATTGCAGCAGCCTGACACCTGCGTGATTGAAACTCTGGGTGGCAACGACTTTGATCCAGATGCCTGCATCATTTTAATAGGGAAGACCGATGGAATGGTAGAAGCACCTGTAATCAAACAAGAGATTGTATCTGGCCCACTGCTCGATCTTGCGTCGATTGCTGTTACTGAGAGCACCATCCAAGCGCTGGAATCGACGCTTCAGACCCACACGAGCAGAATTCAACAAGCTCTACGCCAGCTCGAAACGACTTTAGCCCAGGGAAATAAGTACACTCAAGAGTCTATTCGAGCGATGAAGCACGATCGATTTTCAAGCGCCAACGCGGCTGGCCTCTCGAAATACATGGGCCGCGTCCTGGAGCAACAGAACAGGAGACTGTTATCTGTGCTTCGCCTCGCGGAGGAGACATGCAGTCAAAATGACGTTGACATGCAATCTCTGCTGCAGGAGTTTCTCGGAAACGGGTTGGACTCGCGTCACAATGGCACCACTGGTCTTGATGTTGGGGTTCACGTCACAGCTCCAAGTGACTAACGCTGCAGTGAGACCGACATGTCTAGAAGTTGAAGTCTGAAAGCAGAAATGTGTTGTGTGTATGGGTATTAAGTATTTTCGACGCAAACTAGGAGTAACAGAGCATGCTGTACAAGAAGAGAGACCCACTAGTGTCGCATCGCAATCAAATTAATTCAAAACACTGACGTACATGTACATGAGTACTTCAGGATGGCCGACAAAATTACTACGGCGACAGCTACCCTCGCCATTACTTCACCATGTCGAAGCACAGCTTCACACCTTAAACAGCGACTGAGTTTTGCCAACAACAAAGGCAAACATACATGTACACGTCTCTCGATGGATGAACGCTCCAGCAATACCGTCAGTTCGACATCTCCTCTCATCAAAGGATCCTCCAATTCATTCGACTCACTGCAAAAAAAACCGGCAGTGAATTCATCATCAACGCCGTACACTTGGGGCTTGTTATGGTAGTAGCTTTCGCGCTGGCCTCTATCACGATGGCATATCAAGCGTTTGTCCAAAGTTTGATTTAATCATCCCAAACTGTACAGCTATTCTTAATGGGCACGGACAAACTCGACGATGGAGAATTTTTGGTGATTTCGAAGCGGTCTGAGGCTATTGTGGCGACCTCTGCGTTCAATGTTTACGATGCTTGCATCATTGGTTTTTTTTTTTAATGTTTTCATGCTCTCGTACTACAAAGAAGCGACCGTCAAAAGCATAGCAGCACGAGTTCCCCGTTGACTCGTGAAGTGCTGAAATGTCTTCCGCTGTCTACAACGAAGCGAGTGCAAGGGAAAACTACAACTACCGTTTTAACAGCTGCAATTGTCTTGAGCCAACTGAAGTCCCACGAGAGCTTATGCTGTAATGCTGCAGCATACTCCAGTTTCCCGAGCGAGCAAGCTCATGGCAATTATGAATACGAATTGCAACTAAGGTAAACGGCCAATATAAGGCCGGATTACAGGGCCTAACTTTTGGGGGGCCAAACTTTTCACTGATATCGAGTTTGAGGGTGCTGTTCAGAATCTGAAACGCTTCAGCTATTTTACAGAATTTTCTCTGGGACGTTTTGATGTCGTGCCAAGGTAGGCAAGTAACTGGTTAGATTGGCCAAAAATCAGTTTAAAGCCGCGTTTTAACTTGATTTACGTATACATTGGAACAAGGAAACGGAAACTCAGTAGTCTGGAGTACAGTTGAATTTCTTATAAGTCCGAAACATACTGTTTAACTTTATATTAAATAGCGGCATAAAATCGTAAAGCATATCAAAATACAAAGCCTAGACAATCGCCTCATACAGCACCGGATCTACCTGTGGTTGTACAGCGATAGAGTTTAATTGGGGGGCCGGAACTAAGTCTGGTTGGGGAGCATGAAGAGAGTCTGGCGGCAGAGCTTGAAGAGGTTCCCGTTACATGATTTGTGTATACCTAAGCGACGTTTACTCTTAAGTGAATATTTGCTATAGCCAATGACAATCGATTATTTTTAACAGATGTTCACAGCTAAATCACTATTGTGTGTGCAAGCTAAAATAAGGCCAATAGTTGCCAATCGATGTAGTCCATTGCCGAAGGCACGATAACTCAAAATTCTGCAGCAAATCACAGCACCAGGCAAGTGTGAGCTTCTGTCCACTCGAGAGTCGAATCCTACTGCACCGGGCGAGAGGGCAGTACAGCCTACACGTACAGCTGCTACAGCATCTCTGGGAGCTGCAGATCTTGCACGTCCATGGCGCTGTTGTCCGTCCGGTTCCTGCAGCATTCAGCAGTGTGAAACTCTGTCAATTTTCAACGTTTTAGCGCCCTTTTAACGTGGCTTCGAAGCTCTCGTACGAACTCCCAGTGTAGTATTCTGCGGAGCGGTCGCTCGTACTCCAAGACCAGATAAAGAGGTCGTATCCACCGCCGTCAAGTGGGAGCAGCTCTTCGCGTCGCTTTCTGGCTGCAGACGGCGGTTCCAGCACGACGCTGCAGCCAAGTAGAGCGAGGAGCAGGCCGCGGCAGGGGAGCTGGAGCAGTTGACCAGGAGCGTGGAAACGAGTCGGATGTCATCGGTGACGTCTGCCCAGTGGAAGGGGATTTATGAGAATATAGGCATTTTGGAGCGATTATAATAAGCCATACTTTTTAACTGCTAACTTTAGGTATCCTACCGTTTTATGCAACGGACCAGATAACCCCACGTCAAACTGAAGTTCGCTTAGGACAGGGGCGATGCGATACCGTACTCAATTTTCAACAGCTAGTCCCGCTCGGCTAACCAGCTTGAACGCAGAGTCGACCTGATACTGCTAGGACTTCTGCACTAGCTCAAGCCGAGCAGTTGAGGTGACGACAGCCTTGCGGAGCGAATCAACAAGGCTGACGGCCTTGGTTGACTTGGCGTTCCTGTGATTACGCTCAGAATTGACCGTCTTCAACTAGCCTTGACTTTTGCAGTGATAGCTGTCCATGTGACGCGGGTTCGAGTCGTTGAGCGCCTGAATCGCGGCGCGGAGCTCGGCGAGCGAAGCGCTGTGGTCTGGGAGAGCACTATCTCTTCGCAGGATGTCCAACATGCTAGGCTTGGAGAAGAACGTGACGCTGGATTGGATCTGAAGTAGCAGGAGGACGCGTCAGCCCGTACGGCGAGAGAGCGGTTCTTCTCGGAACGAAGGCGGGTTTGCTCAGCGATGAACGACTGGATGTAGGCAGTACTCGGCTGCAACGCAAGGACGTGTCCAGCGGTGGCGGTGAGTGTACCAGAACTTGGTGGACTCAGCGAGCTCGGCTGTGAGGATTGCGAAGTCGGCGGGAGACAAGAGCCCGACCCGCGGGAAGTTGGGCGATTCATCACGACTGGCCCGGTGAGTGCCCGAGAGATCCGACAACGAGCCCAGCTGGCCTGTGTCGCTCGGCGGAACCTGTACAAGGTGGAAGGAGACACCAACAGTGGGAAGGCGTTAGTCGCCGACTAGAGTACGCAATGTATCACGTGAGACGTATCGGTGAGCTGAAAGGAGTTGGCATGACTCGTGCGTGAAGAATGGTGGCGACATGAGGGAAGAACTCAGCGAGCTGGAGGTTGTGGCCGGAGTGACGAAGAAGGAGCAGCTCAGTGATGGTCAAGACCCTCACCACCCTGGCCCGTGCCATGACCGGGGTAGTTGCAGTGTAGGGAATTATCAAATTGGGATCGAGCCTAAACCAGGACCGTCTAAGGTAGGTTCAGTAGAGTCTTAGGACTGGTGCCATACGGTACTCGATCGTTTCGCCCAGCCGCCCAGTCGCCCAGTCGCCGAGTCCAAGCGTCCAAGAGTCACCGAGCTGAAGAGTCGCCCAGCGAGCTCGGCGTAGAGTCTTGGTGGTTGCGAAACCACTCCATTTGTACTTGATATTTGCATAAGAACACAGGAAAGTATTAGAAGGAGTTCCTTCGGGGCTCCCAAAAGATATAAAATAACAGAGCAGAATTTTCCAAATCCAAGACAAGTGTACACTGCCCGGTAAGCCCCTGCACGGGCTGGGTTATGTCTGCCATCGATATCCGAGAGGATAGCTTGTATAGGGTGCCGACTGGTAGCGCCAAGAGATCAATGGCTCGATGTGGCTCCGGGTTTTTGCCCGGGCTGCCAAGCAACTGATCAACCAAATACTGGACGAAGGTGCAAAGTTGGAGTTCTGTGTGTGGCACGTGGAGTGAGAGCGAAATAGAGTGCGGTGAAGCTAAGTGTTCAGCACTTGGATCCAGTCGGAAGGGCCTAAGCTGATTTATCTCTGTCATCAGTTGAGGCGATGATGCTCCTTGATACTCCACGTGCCACTGTCAGTATTCGAAAAACGACCGACTCTTCCCAGACTCAGAGTAGGTCTGAGCTGAGAATCCCAAGCTCCCAACTCAGTCTCCTCAACCCAGACCTTCCAATCACTTGAGCCCAGTATCGAGCCAGTTCCGGTCGGGTTGTTGCAGCGACGTGAGGTTCCACAATTGCTCACCAGTCATCCATCACAGACGGGCCGATAGTCAATCTCAGGTAGTCAACCGATGGGTTCGCCAGGATATTTCTCCCACGAGCCTCGTCACATGTCTGCCACAGGTCTCGAATGTCGCTCGAGTTTCCAGGTGCAGCGACAGCAAAGAAGATGAAACGGCTTTTGCAATCGCAAAACCGCTTGAACATTCAAACCAATAGTATGGTAATGACCCGAGAAAAAACAGCGCACGTTTCCTGTTTCCGATGAGGCCGGCGTCTATATTCGAATTAGAACTCCATAAATGCACCCAACACAGCCGTCAATAACTCTGTCCGTGCTGTACTTCGCAAATCCCGCTGCCACTTGTTCAATTTCGACCGGCGAGCGGGGAAGCATGATGCTGAGTTCGGTGCAGGCTAAGATCGCGTTGATACCTTGTAGAGACAACGATAGCAGGACGGTATGCTGATGCGACCAACGTCGCGGATGTCGAGGTAAGACCCCCAGCAAGCCAGCGTAGAGTGCAGTGTAATACAACTTCGGACGAAACGGGTGATTCACCAGTCCGTATGGTAGATATGCGCTCGTCCACCTGCAGGTCAGCCTGGAGAATGGCTACGAGGTGGATGAAGGCTTCTTCATCCATGTGGTAGTAGCGAACAAAATGCTTCTCTCGTCGCAGCTCTTGCACATGGGCACTCCAAATAAGACGCTGGCGGCAGAACTAGTCTTCACGCCCAACCAGCGCCTCCGCCGCCGCAGCGAATCAGATCGCGAAGTCGTGAGCAGCTCATCATCGTGCTCACGTGACTTGATCGCGCTCAGCGAAATGCTGTTTGCACTTGGATCGAAGATCTACGACCTGGGATCAAGCATGAACTATGGGAGGTGTAGTCCAGAGACACATGCAGGTTCAGGGCCGTTCCTAACAACGGTAGTTTTTGTTGTCCCGGTAGTCCGTAGTCTGAGGCCCACATTCTTCGTGATAAGAATGAAAATCGTGGGATGAAGTAGGACAAACGATGTCGTCACGCCGTGAGGCCCCTGCATTCCACTACAAAGTCTCATTCACAAAGAACTCAACAAATCAAGAAGCAGCCAACTACGATGACCGTTCCTGACCCCTGAGTCTGGATCCTTGATCATTTATCCTGAATCCTAGATCCCAGATCCTCGACCCTGATCTTGATACTTGATAACTGATACTTGATCCGTGATACCTAATCCCTAGTTCAGGATCCTGCTTAGTCTAGGAAAAGTCCTAAGACATTACTCAATCGCTTTCGTTTCTCCTTCATTTTCCAATACCGTTACTGTTATGCTTCACCACATTCTTGTCTGACTCATTGCAGCCTCGAGGGAAGATGGTGACGTTTGTCTGTGCGCTGGTGTTGGAACGCAGATTTGCTTGCTTAAGACTTAGCTTTATTAACTCTTAATGCCCTCTAATAGACTGTTGTGCTCAGTCGTTGGGAAAAGGAGAAGTGAGCTCCTCCGTTTTGCCACACAAGACCATCATCGCACGAGCAGTGCTGCCAGCAGAAGGGCCTCCCTTGGCTGACAGCGTTCTTTAGATATGCTTGGCTAATTCTTATCGACCTTACGATTGGCTCTCCCACATTCGGGAGAGCTGCCTTTTCTAACAGCTGACAGTTTCATCTGGGGCTTTCTGCCCGGCAGTTAGTGGCCTTGCCACATTTGCTACCCGCAATCTAACAGCTGGTCGAGGAGCAAGGGAGCAGATGTCATCGTTGCGAGCCACTTGGTGGGCCACTTGAAGGACGCGATCGCTGAAAGGCTCAAATATAGTGGGCGAGACGATAAACTGCAGCTCTTCCTGGCGAAGATGATCGACGGCTCATGGCTGCGGTCCGATTCAGACGGTGTGAAGAAGCTGCAGAAGTGCGGGAAGACTCCTGCAATCGAAGCGCTAACACACGAAGACAATGCGCTACAGGTGGAGTCTGGTCTTCAGAAAGTGTTGGCAGGAATAAGCCAGCCTTCCACTGATCAGATCCACGTGGTTGAAGATCCAAGTCTGGAAGTCCGGGACACTCAAACAACACCGCATCCGAGCCGGAAAAGACGATGGGACAAATTGAATGAGTATCTTGATAGCAACAAGAAAGCGAAGAAGGATGCCGGCTCCACGGGTTTCTCGTTTGATGAGATTGACAGAATCATGCCAGCGGCTCCGTATGAACAGATGTCGAAGCCCATACCTGACGAAAAACTCGATACGTTGTATGGATACTTCCCTCTTGTGGTCAAAGCCTTTGGAGGTATCGTGACTGGAAATGAGGCAAAACGACTTCACTACATCTTGGCCGTGCTGGCAAGTGTCTGTGCACTTTTCGATGGCGATGCCCGAATTCTGGCCGAAGAAACAGTTGTTGGGAAACGTGTCCACGGAGACGGAGCTTTTGACTTTGTGCTTCAGCGCGGGGACAAGCGTGTGTGCCTTGTCCTGGCGAAGCGAGATGATATCCAACAGGGCCTTGCTCAAGCTTATGTTGGGAGCGAAGCACTCGCGGAGGTGGAAGGGTTGACGAAAGTGTACAGCATTGTCACGAACTTCGTGGAATGGTATTTTTCGAGAAGTCTGGATGAGAAGGTCGAGCGGACATCACCCATAACAATTTCTATGGGAAATGGCATATCTACACGGAAGCAGTGAAGCGTATTGCTGAGATGATTTGCTCCATCCTGTCGGAAGACGACTAACTACGCGTGACGGCCACTGTGGCCCTAGGACAGGACCCGAGAGCGGTACAGCCTGGGTTGTGTGTTTTCCAGGTGAAAAAGTGTTGTCGCTGGTACTACATGTCATGTAGTAGTAGTAGCACAAAAATGAATGTATCCGAATTTCGTTGCCTCGCTGTTTTTTTTTTGCTGTAGGTTGCACAGGCGTCAAGTTCTGTTGGGAGAACATGTAAGTCAGGTTGGTTAAGCTGGTATATATTTTTCGATGAGTGAATTACCAAAGTTGGGGAGTGTGTATTTTGGAGTCCAGAAGCCTGGTGCAGTACGTTTTTACTGCAATAACGAGTGGGGGTATTTCAGGCAGCGCTCAGGACGTCATTCGGACATATCGTACTGTCTAACCAACAGCTTGGTAGTGACAATGGAAGCTCGCCGTCGGAAGAGCTATCACGATCTAGCAACCGCCGTAGCTGCTCGCCTAACGAGCTCCGAAGGGGGTCGGGTCTATGATCTCACTAAGGGCATGACCCAGCGCCGGATGTCACTAGGGCAAGTGTCCGATCACGGTTTGTCGAATTTGAGCGACCTTATCAGCACCATGGACTCGTTGTATTGTCCCCCCAGGCACCGATCCTCAGCCAGCGCTCAGGTTAACCCGGTGAGCTCGTCACCAAGCCAAGACTCATTTAAAATCAGCAGCAGTCGAGCGTTGCGACGTGTCCGGGGTTCAATTCGAGTCGTTTACTTCAAAGAAAGCTTCTACGAGGTCTACGGGTATCTGGGGCTTGTGATGCTGTTAGCCTTCGCGATATCATTCCTTGCGATGTTGTACATGGCCGTTGTGCAAGTCATTCCGAATTGGACGGCCAACTTCCTGATGGGGACCGATACCCTCGACAACGGCGAATTTCTGTTGATGTCGAAGCCCTCGCTTACAATCGTCGTGACGTCCAGCTTGATGTTATCGGTGTTCGCGTGTTTGTACCTCTGGCTGGTTGTGTTCATGCTCTCCTACAACGGCGAGGCCACAGTCAACAACTTGGCTCAGGCGCCAGATCTGAAATCTCTTAGTAATCGTCTGATGCAAAGGTTTCTACCACTTCTGAAACGTGTACAAGCTCAAACAGGAGGCACTCGAAACGACAGGACAGCTTCTATTGCGAATGCCTCGTCCAGATTAAGGTCTTTCGAGAATCTCAAGAATTTCGGCGCGAAGATACAGCGCACATCGTCGTTTGGCTTAAACACTGCCAGTAAATTGATCTTCGACTTCACTAGCATGGAGGGAACATACCATCGTTACTACGTAAGTGTGCGATGGTCATTTGATGAAAATTGTATCTTGCTGGAGACTAACGCTGTGGCACTTGAACGAATCATAGGACGCATTGCTGGACTTCCCGAAGTTGATTTTTCAAACGATGAGCCTGGCGACGTACCTCCACAAAGGCTTCCCACTGCCAATCATCTTTTTCTACGTGCTGCTGTTGGGGTTCAATTGGCTTATCTCGTTCTACAGGTTTCAGCGAAACAAACCTGATCCGATGCTCGTTGTTGCTCGGATCTTTTACCTGTAAGTGACCGGAGGAGTTATACTATCATGGATCTCGTGTCTAACCCATACTGTGCGAACTAAGCAGGTTCGACCTTTTCTTTGCGGTCTTCGCTCCCATTGTGATGCTGCTGTATTCGTACTACAATTTCAGTTTGGACCGCGAAAACTTTGATATCCGCCAAGAAACCCTTACTCCTGGCAGCTTCGACCGCATTGCACGACTTTTTGCTGACCCTATTCAGGTTCAACTCGTCAAAACAAGTTTCGCAAACTTGCAGATCACGGAAGGAGAATATATCCTGGTCAAGTGCTTCTTGAATCTATTGGGCATCTACAAGTGGAAGAAGCTCATTGCACATCTCATCCTCGCGAATCGGAGTAGACGAGAAGACAAAGGTGCAGGTGCCAAGACTCACGCACATCCACATTCGAGGACGCATACAATGCTTGGAGGCTTCATCTTCATCAGCTGCAGTTTGGGCATAGCTATCTACACGGCGCTCTCCATATCGACGAGCATCAAAAACTGCGCACCATACCATCATTGTGCTGTTCACTCTTATCAGTGGGATTGGGGTCGAGAGTCGACTTGTCCCTGCATTGTTTTCATGGATGTTGACCTAGCACCGAAGACGTTCAACGAATGGATCAATGCCCCTGACGTGACGGAAGCTGTGGTCGCCCTGGCATCAAACGGGCATCTCCAAACGGTGCAAATTATCAATCGCGCATTTCCGGAGCTGCCGGAAGAGCTTCGGCAGTGCAAAAACCTGAAAGACCTGTGCGTTACAGTATCACTATTTATCCATGGGCAGAAGGACTTCTAGTTGACTCCCAATGTGTTTGTTTGCAACAGGATTCTTATCTACACGAAGACACGGACATTTCCTGAGTGGACGAAGGAATTCACCCACTTAGAATACTTGTACGTCGTAAATGGCCGTGGATAGTTTCATGAACTCTTTTGACTAACGATGTTGATATGTCGTTCAGCCACGTCGAGAATGACTTGCTGCACTCAAGTTTGCAGTACTTGCCGTCGGACATGTTCACCGACATGCACAGCCTCCGATTCCTTCGCACGGGCGGTGCTTCTGGCTTGACCGAATATCCATCTCTTGCCGGTCTACACAAGTTGTCAACGCTGGTGATGTCAGTCGTTCGAGGTTTGAAAGAGCTGCCGAACCTCGACGACCTGTCCGGACTCGCCACACTCTACATCGCCGACGCCATTCACGTTCGTAAGCTCCCGTCGCTCACGGGCCTCGTCAGTCTCAAGAACTTTGCCATCTTCCGACGCAACGAAATCTGTTGCAACGGGTGGGCTACCGGGTACTGCGACCTGACCAACTTCCAGTGTCTACCTCGAGCGAACGAACCGGCGGTGCAGTGCGTAGGCGATCGGATTCCAGCTGAAGATATGGCGGTGGTGGAGCGTACTGGGGGATTTCTATGTGGAGCGAATATAACACAGGACTTGGATGCATCAGAACCGACACTGGAGTCCACAGATGGTGTGTGTCAAGGAATTCTGTACCGGGAGTGCTATCTGAACGGAGTTCGGGGAATATGCTACAACGGTCGAATGCAGGTGGTGCATTGCGACGTGTTCGGAGAATATGAAAAGATGCGTCGCCTGCAAATTGCAAGAGGAGTTGGTGATGCATGTGATCCCAAGGTGGAGGCGTGGCTAGGCTGCAACAATTGACGAATTGCAGCCAAGATGGCTACATGTACATCGACATATGGCTACAGTTAGGGAAGCCAATTTCAAATTATCACACCGCTTTTTAAATACCGTAAACGGCGAATCATTGGCTAACAAAGTATGTTAAAACAATACGGGGTAGGGCACATGAATCCGTTTGGATTATCATCGTTTGATCATCATTCCGTATTTCATCGGAGCTCTTCCTTCACACATTTCCTGACTGGCCTGCAATGCTCCGAGTGCTCGGCCAGCGTCTCTTGTCGGCGCGCGCAGTCTCCGCGCGCGCCCCGCGCTTCTTCCACGCGTCGGCCATTGCGCTGCACGGCGACATGTCCAAGTTCGCGGCCAATCCGACGTACGCAGACCCCACAACGCAATAATACACATGTACCATACGCTAACCCAATTTATTTGGTCTTTTACTTTTTAGAGTGCACATCAAGTTCAAGCTGCGAGACGACTCGATCCAGGAGGTTGAAGCCAAGACGGGCATGTCCATCCTGGAGGTGGCCCACGCCAACGACATCGACCTGGAGGGCGCGTGCGAGTCGTCCATGGCGTGCTCCACGTGCCACGTGATCCTGGAGGACCCCGTGTTCGACGAGCTGGAGGAGGCCTGCGAGGACGAGGAGGACATGCTGGACATGGCCTTCGGACTCACGGACACGTCCAGATTAGGCTGCCAGGTGATCGTGGACGAGGGCTTCGAAGGGACGACCGTGACTCTGCCCCAGGCCACACGCAACTTCTACGTCGACGGCCACGTACCCAAGCCGCACTAGGCTCCAGCAGATCAGGGTCATTCATGTGCACAGCGAAGACGGAACAGTTCACAGCGGTCGAGCGCGTCCTCGACACGTTTATTTAGATTGAAAGAGATGGGGGAGCTATGATACCTGCTTCGGTACCTTCTTGTGCTTCGCTCGCTCGCATTGCTTGCTGCGCGCCACATAAATAAAAAGAAACTGGTGCACCACACGACCAGCTAACTACTGCTGACAGACGTCGGACGTCCTGCTGCTGCTTGGTGGGCTTAACACTTTCACCTCCAGTTCGTCCTCCAACTCGAGTTCCAACGCAAAGGCAGCGCGGTTCTTGGGCACCGACGAGCTGCTCATAGGCATGACGGATGCCAGGCCACCTGGTGTAGAGACGACACTAGAAGCAGTACTCACGGCACATGTGCCCGCAGAATTGGCGCTGACGCCCAGCCCAGCAGTGTTACAGATGTACTCGACGGCAGCGTGAACGCAGTAGACGTAGTAGGACTCCTCGCCGTTCGCGTTGTCGGCAGTGATGGCGAAATTCTCCAGAAGATGCAGCTGCGCATGGATGGTCGGCAGTCGGCAGTGCACCAGCACGTACGCCAACAACGGGAAGAAAGTTTCCACCGAGAACTGGGTCGTGCCCAGCACGAGTGCAGCTTCGTGGTGTAGAATCACGACGCCGTGCATGAGCTCATCCAGCAAGTCGCAGGGAACGACACTCACCATATCGCTAAAAGCCTCGATCGCGCGAACGAGGAAGACTCGCCGTTGACACGGACTATTGCTGCCACTTGGCCTGCGGACGCGGTGACTAGGTAAACTGGAGCGGATCTTGGCAACCAGGTCAGGTGACACGCCTAGATTTTCCATGGGTAAGCCACTAAGCTCAACGCATTTCTTGCGCCATAGCTTATCCTTCCTCTGGCAGTCACGAGTCGCTCTCTGGTTGAAGCAGAGCACACCAATACGCGGGAACACCGTGCGTTGAATGAAGACATCCAGGCTCTTGCTAACGTCTGCGGGCACAGCGAACTCACGTCGAACACGGCCCGTGAGCCGATCCAAAAAGTCAAGTATCTGCTCGAGCGGTGGATCCTTTGTCCAAGAAGCCTGCTGCTGGACGTGATTCTTATGATGGACGCTGCCTCCTGCCAGTGAACCTGTTCGAGATCGAAGACCACCGCTCTCATTTTCCTCCAGCTCTTCGTAACTTACAGCAGCAATATCCTTTGAAAGTTGCAGCACCCACTGACAGATACGGGAGTTTTTGGACGAAAAGATGAGGTTTTCAAAGTGAGCCTGCGCAATCTCCCACCAATCTGGCTGGCACATCAGTTCGTTGAAATCGGAATAGAAGCCCTCGCCTGCCAGAACGTTCAGAATCTTTTCCACTTGCAGCTCCTGCAGATCACCATCCGACTCTGAGTTTGGAGGAGATAAACCGGTTAACCCTGGAGCTGATACTACACTCACAGAGCTCGATGCTGACTCTTCCCTTGCGTTGCGCTGCACTAATCGATACCAGCTCACGGCCTCTAGCAACTTGGAAAGCATCACACTCTTCACTTGAGGCTTTTCAAAGCAGTCGCTGCCATTGTGGAGTTTCGCCTCAGCTAGTGCACGTCGTCGTTGTGTTGCGCTTGTAACCAGAAGCTTGTACTGCTGGTGCAGCACACTATACTTGATGTCGTTGGCCAGCATCGCGTCCGCTACTTCAAACGAGTCGAGCTGTCGCTCCGTTAGCTCCAGATCCGGGTTGTGTGCAGTCACGATTTGCAAGATGCCACGCACATGACGGCGGTGACGCTGTAACTGATTCAGTGCACGGTGCGAAACAGCCATACCCAGCTTCTCGGTCAAGAACGCCAACCCATCGGCATGTGACGCTTCGGTCGTTCGGGACCCGCATAGCAAACTCCACATGGCGCTGGCAGGGGCTGCTGGTTGTTTTGTTGTCGACTTCTTGACTACCCGCTGCGCCTGACTTAGACGTTTGTGCTCCTCCGCAATGCGGTCGTCCATGTCCCGCAGACTCTCCTGTAGTTTAGCTCGTAGCCTGCTCGATGTCGGGGGCGAGTGGGGGCGATCGAGACTGTCAAGCTCCGATGACGACGACGCTGCAGGACTCACACTGAGATCTCCACCGCCTTGAGGGTTCTCCAGCATCGAGCTAGCTCCGGGTCTGTCACTTGTAAAATGGTGGTCTGGAGGTACCGGCACGAGGCCGCCGTTGAGACTCATGGTGCGCCTCATCCGGTTCCACTGAGCGAAGCCGGAGCCGCCGCACATGCTGCTACTATCGCTGTTGCTGTTGCTGCTCACCCCCATCGCGGCGTGGCGGTCGTACAGCGGGCTCTCGGCGCCCAGACCGATGCCGGCCACCTCCTCGCTCGTGTCCGTGGTGCAGGAATAGGCAAAGGAGCTAAACGGACGGCGCGTCCGCCTGGCGAGTCGTCTCCCCTCGTCCTCATCGTCATCTGATCCTTTGCCGGCGTCCGCGTAACCGCAGCAGCTCTCGCCCAGCGTCGTGGTGGCTGTGGCGTTCATGGGCGAGCACATCACTTCGTAGAACGAGCTGGCGCGTGCGCGCCGCGCGTGGCCGTAGAAGCTCTCGATCACGGGGTGCGTGGCCCAGTCGGGCGCGATCCACACGGCGGGAGCGCCCACGTCTTCCTGCTCCTTGGAGCGCAGCCGCCGTCGGGCAGACGGTGACTTGGCGGCCGACGATCCTGCGGGCAACGATCCTGCGGACGCCGCTCGGCTCTTCCTCCGGCGCGCCGCCTCCTCCGCTTGGACCTGCACGTGCACGTCATCGAGCGACCGCATCGATGTCTCAGTCTCGCTCGCTGGGCTAATGGAGTTGAGTCTTGGACTTAGCTGGCTTTAGCGCGGCAGAGCACCTGTAGTATTTTGTAGTGACCAGTCGCGTGCTGGAAAGATCGCCCGAGTGAAAAGCCAGCGCTTCGAGTCGCGGCAGATGGAGGCGACGGGGTCTTCAACACCTGCAGGAAGTAGGGCTGCTGCCTGCTGGTAGTCGAATATGCCGCTGTGCTTGGCCGGGGCTTGGCTTGGCTGGAAGAAGCGGCTCAGACAAGATGCCACAACGTCTAACTTATAGCAGAAACGTCGGCCGACCCCACATATATGCATAGTCGTAGGTCGAAATGTTAGGTTATGCCAAGTTTAGGTTATGCTGTCCATACTCGTCGGAGCTAAACACGGTTAGCGATCCACAATTTTAAGCTAAAAATTGACTGGATCGATGTTTGTTAACCGTAGGAGGATGGGGCAAGTTTCTGCCACCTACGTACGAGAGACTCTCTGCCTTGCGACGGTCTCAGAGCTTGACAAAACGGTGCCAAATGTGCCATTGGAATGCATACGACACATTCGCTTCGCCAGTGCTGCATCCTGCATTGCATGGCGGTGACTGCATGTTTGCTTGCTGCAACAGTGCCTCCTCTTTGTGAGCGGCGGTGCAGAACCAGCGCGAGATTGTGATGGGACGCCGCGAGAGTTTTTTCATCCGAAGGGATTTTCGGCGCGCTGCTGCGGCGGCAATGGCCACCACAATGTCATGAGTGCCTGACGCCAGCAACACCACACCTAGTTCTTGGTAGAGCAAGCATGAACAAGCCTATCGTGATCGTTGACAGCGAGCGGCTTTGATAGTCTGCAGTATATGTACCACTGTCGAATGGCTTACGGCGATTATCAGTCCATACCTGTAATAAAAGTCCGACAGTTTTCACGACATCTGTTACGACTCATACAAACGATAAATGGAGAAAAGCCTAGTTGCAATTATAGACCCAGCATTACTGCGGCAGGGGAACAGCGCATTTTGTTGTAAGGTTGCGCAGGCGAGGAAGGCGAGAACTCAGGCAGGCGCTCGGTTCCACAGGCCCTCGCGCAGCTACAGGACCGACCGCAGGACGAGCAGTATGAGCGACATGCGGCTGTTTATCTACCGCAATGAGGCGGGCTCCGAGGGCAAGGTGGGGGTCTCCGCAGTCGCAGCACGCCCTAGAGAGAGTGAGCAGGGGGCTTATCATGCCTTTCATTGTGTAATGTTCGCTACGCAGGTGATGAACCTCAAGTCCAAGGACAGCATCGCGCGACTCAAGAAGGTGGCGAGCAAGAAGCTGGGCGTGCGCACCAAGCGGCTGTTCCTCGCCAGCGGCGCCGAGATCTCGGACGTGGACGAGCTGCAGAACAACGACACGCTCTACGTCTCACAGGGCGAGGCCTTCTACAAGTCTCTTGGTACGGGGTCGCAATTCTGCTTCCTTGTGGGCAAGCAGGGAGGCTGATGGGTTCTGTTGCTTTTTGTCAGGTCCTGCAAACGGACAGGAGACGTTCCACATGTCGGTGCTGGGGTCGGGAGGTGTGGGCAAGAGCGCACTCACGCTGCGTTTCGTGAGAGACTACTTTGTCAAAGACTGGGACCCGACGATTGAGGACGCCTACAGGAAAGCGATCACGGTGGATGACGGACTATGTATGCTGGAGATTCTGGATACCGCAGGGCAGGATGTACGTCGTGGTTCCTTCCTGGAATGCTGCTGGATTTGTTGATGAGCTTCTTGGCTAACTTGCTATTGCCGAATGAGGTGGGTTTTGGTGCGCAGGACTTTGAGTCGCTGCGAGGACAGTGGATGATGGACAAGGATGGCTATGTTTTTGTGTATAGTATGGACTCGCGGATCTCACTTCATGTAAGTGCTGCTGATGCTCGCATATTATTGTGATTCTCTTCTTGGTCATCGTGGCGGTAAGACGAGCTGACCTGTGTGGTGTTTCTAGGAATTACAACCGTTCTTCGACCTGCATCTCCAGATCAACGAGAGCCGCCGCCCGCTGCCGCCTATTATCCTCGTGGCCAACAAGAAGGACGTAGTAGACCGCGACCCGAGCAGGTGCCAAGTGAGTACGGAGGAAGGTCGACGGATAGCACACTCGTACAACGCGCGCTACATAGAGACGAGTGCGTTGACAGGAGCGAACGTGACGGCGGTATTCGAGACGTTTGTGCGCGAGGTGCGTCGGAAGAAAGTGCCCAAGCCCAAGAAAAGCGCGTGTTCCATTCTGTAGCGTTACTGGTGGACCGGGACCTTGCTAGACAAGAAGGTAGTTGTCGGTGAAGCAATCGCACGAACATCAAGGACGTTCCGAGACGACAGACAGCAGTGGCGAAGCAGGACGCCCGAGGTGCCAGTATAGACACTACTATTAGTAAATAGACAGCAGGAGGGGCAGGAGGCTGCGACCAGAGACCATCGCAGCAGCAACTGGAGCGGGTGGGGCAGGACATTATACGCAGAGCTGCATGACGGTCAGCACCACAGACAGACAGGCAAGGTGCTCGCCAATGTGAATTTTCATTTTTGACTTCCAGCAGCCATGTCTTGTTGATGTGGTGCACAATTTCAAATTCAAAATATGGGCGTCAGATGCTGAAAAGTTGCTATTTGGGGGAACGAAATCTACAATTCGAAGTCAACGAGTTGCAAGTTGACAACTTGCGCGCTTCCGCCTTATTACAAAGGGAAAGCAAGCATGGGCGACGCCGTGCTGCGCGTGCGCGGCCAGCTGCAGAGCATGGGGCGCGAGAACTGGTCGGCGCTGGAGGAGCGCCACGCGCGCAACGTGGCGTGGCTGCGGGACGAGCTGGCGCAGATCTCTCGCTCGCTGGAGATTAAGGCGCGCTTCGAGCACATGGGGTCGGTCGCTCCGGCGCCCTTTCCCGGGTAAACTACGGCTTTTTAGGCACTATTAAGGGTGGAATATGGTGTAGCAGTCTCATATGTTGCTGTGCACGTTGTTTTCTGGTTGATTTACGCTGTAGAGACCAAGAAGACGTGGCGGGACCCGCTAAGAAGAAGCAGAAGATCGAGGAACCGCGGGAAGACGCGGCGCCGGCTCCAGCTGCTGCCACACACAGGGGGGAGAGAGGGAAGACGAGGCTCTCGATGCGGCTACGTGCGAGGGCGCAGATCGTGGATATCGTGACGGACACTGGGGCCAAGAGGACGAGGAAAAGAGGACGCCCGTCCGAGGGGCTGCTACGAGACCCAGGGAAGCTCAAGGTGGTGGAACTGCGGTCCGAGCTGAAGAGCAGGGGGCTGAGGACTAGTGGACTGAAGGCCGTGCTGTTCGACCGACTGCTGGACGCGCTGGAGCAGGAGCAAAAGGAGGGCAGCGCACAGGTGAAGGAGGTAGCAGAGGAGGAGCCAGCCGCCAAGCAGAAGGAGGTAGCAGAGGAGGAGCCAGCCGCCAAGCAGAAGGAGGTGGTTGTAATTGACGATGATGAAGGACAAGACGAAATTGTACGAGAGAGCGTCGGATCCAACAAATCGCCACGGAGTTTCTTGACAAGTCAGACGACGTCGCCTCAAGCTACTGTAGAGGACGGCAAGGAGGATGTGGCAGCACCCACAGCTATGGTCGAAGACGTGCAACACAGGCTGTCACCGCAGACAAGGAGAAGCAAAGGAGAAGCATCGGAAACGCCATCCACAGCAGAAGCGGCTCCAGAAGCTGACCCAGCAGGCCTGGAACAGCAACAGCAACAGCATTCTTCTGAAGCCAACGTCGTTCCGTCTAGCCATAGCTCTGGACACGACGTTGAGTTTACTATCGCTGGCGGTGCAGAGGAATTGATTGCCCACGACGTCTTGAAGGTGACGCGAAAATCGATGCAGGTCAGCGAAAAGAGTGAACTCACGAGTCCGCTAACGTGGAAGCGAAGGTCAATTCTGCGGAAGGCTTCATCACTGGCGCCCAGCACGCAGCGGCCTGCTCAGAATGTCAGCTTCGCTCCTACCGACAAGGTGGATATGATTGTTGAAAACTCTCAGACAGATTCCACCCAACCCGACCCCAGCCCAGAAAAAAACCCTTCGTCGATTGAAGCGCATACCTCACCAGAAGACAGCAAGTTTGCTAGATCTGACTCAATCCCGGAAGCTAGCGCGAAGACAAAAACCGTCAGCACGCCGGCGGCTCCTTCATCCGCATCAATTTCACCACAGGATCCTCCTACTCAGGCAATTCCCGAAATTGAGACGGAGAAGCAGCGTAAGAAGCGAGAGTTCGACGAGAATGTTCAACGCGAGGCTCAGAAGCTTCGACTCGCTGCATTGCTGTCCGCGCAGAAGAGGCTTGAAGAAGCTAAAGCAAGCAAGGCGTTCTGGGCGAAGAGAGACCAGTTGAAGGCAAAGCTGCGGGCTTCGTCCGCTGGCGAGAAAAGGAAGAGTGCTCATACGCCTGCATCATTATCCGAGAGGCCTGCTTCGGATCACGTTTCACCACCTACTTCCGAGGCATCGACTGCCACTGAAAGTACTTCTTCAGCTTCAGATACAAATCGCCAGACTACTTCAGCTACGAAGGATGAAACTCGAGCTCAACACACGACCCGGCTAGATGCGGAAGAAGCGAGGGATCATGATTTTATACGATCAATGGCCCGCCGACAAGAAGTGGAAAGCATCTCGGACGTGTCATCAGGCTTCGAAAGTTCACTGCACGAGCCTACAGCTCCTCGAGCTACGTATTCCGTGGTTGATGATACGCATCAAACCGAGCGCTCGATGTCTCACCGTCTGGTAGCCAAGCCAGCGGCAAAGTCTATGCCAGCCACCGAGGGAATCCCAAAAGAATCATCAGAGAACGACTCAGCTCGTCTGGATACTAAAACCCAGCAATTACATCGGCCTACCGTTGTGTCGTCAACGACATCGCATAAGAGTGCAGCGGGCAACGCGAAGCCCGAGCCGCCGAAGACACAGACTGCTGAGCCTCTGTCAAACCGCGACAGGTCGGACTCGCTATCCTCGACAGTCTCATCGATCCCTGAACCATCGGTTGTGGAGAATGCTTTGAAATCCGGCGCTTCGACGGCTGCCAACAGCAATCGAAGGCCTATTTCAAATCTCGTTAGTGGACTGCATTCTTTTACAACGTTGTTAGAGAAGAGTACTGCTCAAGAAAGCAACAGTGGCCGCAGTGCACCCGTGGTGAATGCGCTGAAACTAGCTGAGAAGTCACGCGTACGCGAGGAAAGGAAAAGGTTGGAGAAGGAGAGGAATAAGGCGATATTGAAGAAGAAGATGGAAGAGCACAAGAAGACTGCGGCGCTAAGAGAGAAAGCTGAGAAGGACGCTCAGGCGAAGCGAGAGCAAGATCAGTTAAACGAGCGGAAGAAGCGTGAAGTCGAGCTAGCGAGGAAGCGCCAGCAGAGGCTGAAAGAGATGCGTGCAGGACTAGAGAAGAAGCGAGCGATGCTCGCAGCTGAAAAGAAGTCTCGCCATGCATCCAGCGCGGCTTTAGCATCTAAATCCGCGACTTCAGCAACGGCTGCATCGCAGCTCAAGCATCGTGGTCTCGCAAGTGCGTCTGAAGCGTCCCAGCCTACTGCAAAGGCGATATCGAAGCCACTGCAGAAACCCGTTTCTAAGCTGATGTCCAAGCCTGTCTCCAAGTTAGCTCCAGCATCAAAGCCAGCACCAAATCCCGTGGCAAAGTCTGTTTCTAGACCTGCGATGACATCCCCCACGCCTGCGAAACATGCGCCAAAAAGCCATTCGCCCGAGATCATGAATTATGAGATGTCGGACAATGCGGAGTCCTCAGACGGTGACAGCAGTGACTCGGACGCGGATCGTCACGGAAAGAAGAAGGTGCCCAGATGGGCACAGAAGGACCACCTCAGCAAGGTTCTACATGCGCAGTTTGGCAAGAACGCTATTGATCCGTCGCCTGCGATTTTCCAGGAATTCGTCGACACGTGCAACCTAGAGGCCATCTTCGAGACGACTGACGTCCGCAAGAAGAAGAAGTTTGCGAGGCGGACAAGCAGCGGTAACTGGTTGGCCGATCGCCCGACGGCGCGGGACAAAGCTTTGTATCAACGTGACATGGGGTACAAACGGTGAGTTGAGCGAGCGCAGGTAGGAGTGGAGGAGAGAGATTTTGCTGGTGTGCGTGGTGGTAACTGTACTTTGATGAAGTTATAATAATATTTACGAGTTGCCACAGTTTACTCAAACAAGCCTCGGAGCATAGTGCAAGCAAGGTACAAGGAGAATCACGCGCCACTGCATTAAGGTCGAGTTTGTTGTTGGTCATGCTGCTTTCAGAGTTGAAACACTGCGGGAGCTGCCAAGCGCCGGTCGCTTCTGCTCTTTCATGGGGCTTGGGGCGGGGAAAGCAACGGCAACAGCTTTTCGAAATGCTGCTGCATCTCCCTTTACGTTTGCGCTACGGGAGAAAAAATCGCCACTTGAAGCAAAGCTGCTCGATCGACGGGGCCGCGTGTGCATCGATGGAAGGTGGGGACTCGAAGCTACAGTTGATGAGGTGCTACTGAACCCGTCGAAGGACGAACTCAGAGCTGACAAGTTATCCGTGGCGGTCGAAGTGAAGATCTTGAAATCGCCTGAAGCATAGATGCGCAAGATGGTCTCCTCCTGCGCGAGCAAATCCATGACGTGGTCCGCAAGGTTCTCCAGCGTGACTTGCATCTTCGAAGCGGCAGTAGCGTTGCGAGCACGAGTGTCGAGTGCCATGATGCACCCAAGTGCTGGTCCAGCTGTCTCACGAACATCAAAGAGTGGAGAAGCTCCGAAAAACTGAAACGTGCTGGGGTCAGCCGATGAAGCTGAGGGAGACGAACTGGCGAGATCAGGTACGGTGAAGGCATTTTGAGTTGTAAGTGCTCGGCTACAGATCGAGAGGAACGTGGGGTCATGTAGAACACGTGGGTGAAGTCCTTTGTGTGCGATGACCCAAAGGTGCTGGTCCTGGACAAGAACGATGGCCCCGCCAACGCAGTCGAGATAGTCAACAAGCAGAGAGCAGACCGAATGGAGCTTTTGGTTACGGTATTGACTGACAACCACGTCGAATTCGCGTGCACTCTGAGGCGGCGATGCCGTCGGTGTGATCGACCAGGAAAACGAGCATGGCGAGACAGGAGTTAGCGAAGATGTGCAGTCACTCGTCACCATGGTAGCAAGTGAATCAGCTGATCGGCTTATGTGGAGTCTGGGGCGTTGCGTCTCTCCGGTGAAAGGCCAGTCGACATCACCGACAAGTGTGTGCTTGCTCGTGTTCTTCTGCACGCAGCGAGCGCACGTGTACGCCAAGTCCACACCTTGTTCCGGGACGTCCACCAAGCAGAAACCCAGGCACCGACGGCAACAAATGTCCCCACACTACAAACATGAACGATTTGTGAGCAGCCCGTGACTGGAACAAGTAGTGAATACCATTCAAGACTTACTGCTCGGCAGTGGTGTTTCCAGCGAAGCAACCCGAACTTCTTCGAGCAGATCCCGCAACGCAGCACCTTGTCGTCTTTCCTCCACGCTGATACAGGGACACCGGGCATCACCTTCGGCCCCGACCGAACTGACTGTGCACAGCTGTACAACGCTGGGAACGAGAGCGGAAGGCTATCGGCCATTTTGATGCTGTGGATGGTCGGCGCCCTATTTCGCGGAGCAAATTGAGAAGTGACAAGCCACGCAAGTGCAGCCGTTGCTATGCCCCTACGGACGACGACGATCTCACATTGCAGTCTTCAGTAGAGTCTTCTAAAATCGGGGGATCCCAACGGTCTTGCCGTTTTGGTAATGTTCTCCCCGCTTGCTGGACCGTTTTCAAGTATGGTATCAAGTCCAACGTGGCGTCCTGCTACGATAAGACCGACAGGTATTTCACGCAAGAATCGATGTAAGAACGGCGGTGGAAGCAGCAAGGAATGAGACCGGCATAACGGCTACAATTTTTATCCTGGTGCATGTTCAGAGCTTGGTTGGGAGGCTGCCCGCCTCTTCCCTGACGTAATAAGCAAGCGAGAACCAATTGCAGTCAGCACCAGGCAGCCCCAATACAGTCGAGTGAATGCCCCGTCGACTTATTTTCAGCGTCCACTAGCTGGAAACGTCGAGTGTGAGTGCAGAACTCTGATGCCCACGGTCTGAGGCATCCAGAACACGCCGGTCTGCTATGACGGACATCGACGACTGCGACAAAGACTCTGTCTCCACGCTGGTCCTGTTTGACGACAAGGAGTATGTGCTACGCGCGTCACGAGGGCGACTTCTTTTCGATAAGTACAGTCGCGCCGAGGTAAGAAATACGCTGCTTTTGTCGTGTCTGCTGCCTTGGTCGCTGACGTCCTGTCGTCTTGATAACAAAATTGTCAGGCGAGTTTAGAGCAGGCGATCACACTCACGCTCGACAACAGACACGAGCGCCGTCCCGACGGTACATCGTCATCCGAAGACGTGGCCGTCCCAGTCATACTCTCTACCCCGTCAACTTCTCGGTTTGAGCTGTTAGCGGACGATATGACGTCGTCTCCGTTCCAATGCCTGTTAAGTCTCAGCTCTTCATGGACGTACACCGTGAAGTTTAGACCCCCGGACGTCTCTGAGAGCGACTACGCATGGGACAACTTCCAAGACCAAGTCATGGTTCACACGAGACTAAGCAAGCTTGCGATCCGACTTGAAGCCTGGAAGAACGCGGTGTCGGTGTCGCTCTCGCGTGAACAAGAAAGTAGTTTCCTGTTTCCAGTCTCCCTACCTGAAATGAAAACCCCACCGCTGAGGCTATTCGGTGCAATCGAGCGAAATGCCGACAAGAAAGACCCAAGTCAACGCCATCATGCTCTGTCTCCTGGCTTCACTGAGATGAAAACTACCTCATCGTTGATGCCAGAGGGAATCAACAGTTTAGAAATCCTGCCAAAGCCTCGAACGCCACGAACAGAGTCTCTTCCATCCCTTTCCAGGCCCACATCCAGCGCGCGGCAGTCGACCCCCGTAGTGGTCCCCTTTGCGGCTGCAGTTCAGTCCCAGCGCGAGGCTCGAAAGGTGATTTTGAAGCTACGGAGCCGACGAACTTTTCAGAGCAACACGAAAGTACCATTTGGGACTTCTCCTACATCAGTCGCAGATACCGAGTTATTCCCCGAGACTGTCGCCCTCGACGCAAAGACGAAAGCTGAGCTCGAGAAATTCAACAATTTAGTTATTGCTGCAACGAACCAAGTTTCACAGGAGGCTGCGAAGGCAAAAAGTGAGCTAGCGTATTACCAGCAGCTCCTTCCGATGCCACCACCTCATGAGTTTGCTTCGGAGACACCAACCACCGTCTTGGGTCTAAGCACCGCAGCTCAGAAACCAAAGAAACCTGCAGCGATGAAGCGACCATCCAAATTGCCATCACTTGCGCGACCTTCATCTGGAGGAACAACCACATCTGAGACGATTTCGTCGGTGAACAATCAAGAGACGTCTCTACTGGAACAAGTGCAACTACCTCACAGATTGTCTGCTCGCCAGCGAATCACGAGAAAACCCAAGCTGCAGTCTCTGTCATCCACGGCGGATGCTTTGAAAAATGTCCAGAAATCACCGAAGGTTACCAAATTATCAACGCGGAGGAACACGAACAATCAGCAGCACCATGAGCAATCCGATGCACTGAGCGACTTTGACGACCCCGACCCAGAAATTGACGATGCTCCCGTTCTACCCGATGATCTCAGTGGTGTCGCCACCTTGGATATAGACGACTAGCAGCATCTCGAAAGTAAAAAAAACTTGAAAATGTACGATGGAGAAAAGTCTTGTTTTGCTCATAGAATTCTACGAATTTTACGAATTACGTCTTCAACTTCCTCGATAGGTCGAGTACCCGAAGGGGTTGAGGAGCAGCGGCACGTGGTAGTGCTGGCTCGGGTCTTTCACGATGAAGGCGATGGTCACTTCCGGGTAGAAGAACTCGACGACCCCGTTGGCCTCAAAGTACGCTCCAGTGTGGAACACCAGGCGATAGGTGCCTGCTTCAAAGACCGAAGCTTCAGGCACCAAATGGCTGGCAACGCGTCCGTCCGTGTTGGTTTCTCCGTCGTTGACATGGATCCACTCGCCGCTGAGGAAATGCTGCAGCTCCACGCGCACGTTGGCGGCCGGACGACCGACCGAAGTGTCGAGGATGTGCGACGTCACGGGTGGCTTGTAACTCATGGAGCTGGACGAGAGGTGGCGATGGACGGCGTTGATGCGACGCGAAGGGGAAGACATCGAAGCTCCCACAGAAGATTTGCGGAATGGCTATTGATACCGTCCAGGATCAGATTACGACAGAAAATTCGGAGTACATTACGGATTTCTGTCGCTATATTACGTAATATTGTCGCAGGCTCTTTCGCCTTGATCTATTTTACTTACTAAAATACCAGGTGTATTGATTCTCTGGCAACGACAATGTCGAGATAGATTTTCAACCCGATTGGAGAATCCAGCCTGCGCAAACTTCTGACGCAGAGCTGGAAGGTTTCTCCTCATGATGAAGTTGGAGTTCACCGCAGTGTTCTCCGCAAGCCAGCTCTTCGTTAGCTGGAGTTCTCATGACTGTCACGTCAAGACATACACGTGTCTGCTCAAGGACATCGAGGACGGCCACCTGGACGCGTGGAAGGAGAAGAAGGCGCCGCTCATCGCGCAGACGTACTACAAGCTGCCGGAGGACGCGTCCGTGTACGACATGGTCAAGTGCGTGCGAGCGGACGAGTGCAACCACCGCGACGTGAACCACGCGTTCGCGGACCTGGACCAGAAGAAGGGCGTCAGTCCCTTCGTCCACAGTCACCTAGGGTATGTGGTGTTGCCCTCGGTGGTTATTTGATGCCTACCGACTACCATTTTCTCTTCTCTATCGGAAGTTGTTGTTCCTCGTTGGAAGTGGACGGCGTCTTCTATTGCATTCAGAGAATAGCTTCATTGACCTGAGATCGACTTGACAAATAGCAGACGGCGTTTGTTTCTTATCACGTTCAACTCAATCGAATTCATCATTTAGCTGCACAATTTGAGCTGGAAGTCTATGCATTTGCAACTTATGAGGAATTCTTTAGACTTTGGTGAGGTACATGTACAGTCGTTTAGTCTAGCTAACGACTCAGCCAATGTCTGTCTGTCAGAATCCTTACATGACGAATTCTTGCAAGGAGCAAACACTGCGTTAGGTACGCTTTGGTGCTGTGAGATTAGGTCAGCTCGCCCGGTTAGGTACTCGTTATCATTGATAACGTGCGTCAGCGTTGCTGACTCAGCAATAGTCAACTTGAAGTTTGTCGGATCACTTCAAGTGCTCTACATGATAATTATTATGCAAGAGCGCAGGTGACAAGACGAGCAAGATAACTCCTGGCAGTCATGGTCGATCGCCTCGGAAGAATTGTACCAACGTTGCTGTAATTTTCACGGACACGGTGAACAAACGCATGACTCTGCAGTGCGCTCAGCATCCGCACTCGCACTCAAAACGTACTTGAGATCGCTGCAGGTGCTGGGCTGGGCCCGTAAGATGTTGTCCAGTACCTCTTTGACGGCTCCAAGCTGCCTCGAGAGACCAAGCGGGCGTTCACGGTCACGGACTTGTCGCTGGTGATGATCGACATGGCTGAGAAGAATTTGAGCGGTGTTGGCACGGAGACCGTCGAGATCAAATGCAGAGAAGCCAATGGCACGTCGACCCAAACAAGCTCTGGTCCAGGTGCTTATTCTAATTGTTGTGTGTGTTGCAGGCCAAGATCTTATCGAGGTCACTACCAGTTCTGTGGACCGCTACGTTGCCAGCCTCTATCTACAACTCGCACCTGACCCGGATGCGTGGCTCCGCGAAGCTTGTCGCGTGTTGACCGCTGACGGAGTAGCGGGGTTCACCATTTGGGGATCCCCCGACCGCAGCGGGAACTTCGTCATTGCCACTGCTGCAAACAAAGAGCTGGGTTTCGAGGAGAACGTGACGGAGCATCCCAACTTCATCATGGGGAAGGACCTACCAGCGCTGCGCCAGCGTTTTGCAGAGGCCGGGTTCAAACACTTGCAAATTTGGCCGTTCCAGTGTGTGGTGGAGCTTTGGAGTGGCGAGGAGTTTGCCAAGTTCCAGGAGAAAACGTCCCGCTGGAGGACGAAGAGCTGCGGGCCAAGCGCTTTGCAGTCGTCAAACGCATGGCCGACGAGTGGCTCGCCAAGGGCGCTCCGATCGGTTTGGAGACCTACATCATTCTCGCCAGAAAGTAGGTAAAGTTCAGGACACTAGTTCGAGGTGTCTGGAAGTCTCGAGTCTGTAACTCTGCTTCAACACGACGTGTTGGGTAACGTGATTTGCAAGCGAAGTCTGTCAGGGAGAGATGGCGCTCGTCGGTCTATCCAGGCAGCACGTGCCTTCGACGTAGCAAGCAAGCATGTGCTTCCCCGGTTGTTGGATGCATGTCGCCCCGCTGGATTGTTGAAATGAATTTGTGAATGAAGCGTAAGAGGGTCTGTAGAATTCCATTCAATGTGAGCATCTTGGCCTACTGTAACCAGCTCCACGAGCTCTGCCGGCAAGGAGCTAGGGTACAAGGCACTGCTTTGGGCCTGCTCAGCTCGTTCCGCCGCTGCAGATTGCTGCCTGACCAGCGCCGTGTCACATGTGAACCTCATTCGTGTGCAATTGTGGTCGGAGTGAAATCGTGTACAGTACAGTGGTGGCCCCCGTATTCGCGGGGGTAAATCTTATCAAAACGGCGGATTCATAAGGTTGATTCGTACCACATATTATCGTCATCCGAATTGCTATATATCATATCTGGCAGTTAATTAGAGATCCGCGATCAAAAAAGGGGGCACCACTGTACCTACATGTACCTCTCTTCAACGACGGGTCAAACGTGGGGTGGTGCACTGCACCGTCCGCAATGCGTACCGCATCGGTTTGACATGCCTGCAGAGCTTGTCAACGTGTTTCTGCAAGTGCCTCGGCGTTTTCTCCACAGATTAACGGCAAGCAACCCTCATTGATCTGAAGGAAAAGATAGTCAAATAATAGCCTCGGAGGCTGGCTGGATCAACTGTAGGAATCTCAGTTCTACCTAGAGATGGCGTTTTGAATCGCATGAGCACACACGCTGGCTAAATTTCTCAGCCGACAAGATTGCCCATTGTTTAGTCTTATCGACTGCCGAAGCGGGTTGCACCGGTTGAAGCAAGGACTTGATTGCATCGGTGTACATGTATTAATACTGTACACCCAAGTCGCACCTCTGGCGACAAAGGTATGCATGGCTCAAGCATATTGATCACGGTTCCCAAGCAGACCTGTGAAATTCGGTGGTACATGTACATGTACCTTACAAAACCTAAAGTTGAAGTTGCACCTTTGAGACGCGGCAGGCTGACTCTTCGTCGACCGACGTTCACTTCGACGAGCAAGTCCAAAATGACCTTACAAGGCTGTTGCAAATGTAAATTCATGTATTAATAGTGTGCCTTTGACACCAGTCTCGTAAAAGGGTCAGGGATGATCCCGCAGGCTGGTCAAAGCTGGGAAGTGCCAGCGCAGGAAGGCGTTGCACCCGACGACGAACGACCAAAGCATCAATGCTATCCCGTCTGAATCCAGCTCCCAGTTAAGGATTAGGCAGTACTTCGAAGTATGATGAATGCTACACGAGAATGTTCGGACGGTGGTGGGTGGAGCTAGGTGTGCTTGTAGCAGTAGCGGTGCTGCAACTCCAAATCGCGGCGGGTAGTAAATTTCGCCAAAATGCGCTCGTTACAACCCACCGAAAATTACACAATACTGAAAGCAAGTTCCTGTTTTCGTTGAAGCCTATTGTACTCCTCTTTTGGCGCAATTCATTCAACACGTAATCGACTTGATTCGAAATGATGAGACAGACACCGCCCCGCTCGCTTTGAATACTTATTGCTTCGGCTCCTGGCCCCACGTTTGCCGACTGCCAATTCAACCCGCCGCTCGGGTAGGATTCAACATGCCGACAGACACCGACCAGCAAAGGGCTTCCTGGTCGGTGATATCATACGATAAGCGAATGCTGCTTGGGTCAAGTCGCAGCAAAACCATGCACTCGCGTGACACTCATTTTTCAATTTAACGCCTGCCGCTTGCATCTCACTTCAATCTCTCTCGCAGCCTACTGTCCCAAAGATGCAGTTTGCCGCTACCGTCAAGTTCATGGAGCGATCGGTCATGAACCCGATCCACCGACGCCAAGCCATGGACCTGCTCAAGCGCCAACGGTTCAACATTAACACCGCGTCGTTCAGCACGAACCGATTCGCCTCAACTGCTGCTGCCATTATCCAGCGAGGAGCGACCACCACAACTGCACAAGGGGACAAGGCCGCTGGTCCAGAACCGACTGACGCTACCAACGAACCCGCCTACATCACGCACTTCAAGCAGTCTGCGTCACGCCAGGCTACAAGTGAGAACGGCGAACCGGTCTGGGAGAACCCCATCAACCACGCCGTGTACGACCTCGACAAGATCACCACCTTGGAGCAGACTCACCACCCCATCAACAAGATGCACGAACGCATCGCCTACTTGGCCGTCAAGGCGCTCCGCACGGGCTTCGACGTGATCTCAGGCTACCGCGGACCGGGAGGCGCCATGACCGAGAAGGACTGGCTCAACCGCTGTCTGTTCCTCGAGTCCGTGGCTGGTGTGCCCGGCATGGTGGGTGGCATGCTGCGCCACCTGCGCTCGCTGCGCCTGCTCAAGCGCGACTACGGCTGGATCCACACGCTGCTGGAGGAGGCCGAGAACGAGCGCATGCACCTGCTCATCTTCATGAACATCAAGCAGCCCGGCTACTTCTTCCGCGCGCTCGTGATGGGCGCACAGGGCGTTTTCTTCAACAGTTTCTTCCTCACCTACCTGGTCTCGCCCAAGACGTGCCACCGCTTCGTGGGGTATTTGGAGGAGGAGGCCGTCAAGACGTACACGTGTCTGCTCAAGGACATCGAGGACGGCCACCTGGACGCGTGGAAGGAGAAGAAGGCGCCGCTCATCGCGCAGACGTACTACAAGCTGCCGGAGGACGCGTCCGTGTACGACATGGTCAAGTGCGTGCGAGCGGACGAGTGCAACCACCGCGACGTGAACCACGCGTTCGCGGACCTGGACCAGAAGAAGGGCGTCAGTCCCTTCGTCCACAGTCACCACTAAAAGGACTGAGATACTGAGTACCAGTGGCTTGATGAAGAGCTCGTATATTCTAGTTCTCGAAACAAAGAACTTGAATATATTTTGCATTGAACTTGTAGTTTACTTGGGTCGGACATTACCACCGATCAAATGACAAAGGCAGACTGCAAAAGATTATGCGCTTGATTGCTGGGTCGTGACTGTCTCAAAAATATACTCCAGTTTTGGCATTGACAGCCCACTTCAACTTGGGTAGGCAATGGTACGCAAGGTGCGACGGTCTTGCCGTCAGAGTCGTCGGCTCTCACTTCTATCGACTGCCTCATTCTCCAATCTGACTTTCAAGACTCACATCAAGTGCATAAGGATACAACACAACCACCGCCAAGATGATGACGATGCAGCTGCTGCTCCGCCACCAAGCCACAAGTGTGCTCAAGTCTCAACGGTTCCTGTTCCCTTTGTCCCAAGCCTCGACGAATTTCTTGTCGACTGCTGCAAGTCACCCCCAGTCGACAGCTGAGAAGATGAAGAAGACCGAGCACAAGACCCACCCGGAGCCTTTTGACGCCACCAGTGAGCCTGCCTACAAGGCGCATTTCCTGGAATCCAAGAACGTGCACCCGCTTAATCCAGGTGAACCTGTGTGGGACAACCCGATCACTCATGCCGTCTATGACTTGGATAAGATCTCTATCATGGACCAAACGCACCACCCCGTGGTTACGACGAGTGAGCGTGTGGCTTACTACGCCATTAAGACACTTCGAGTGGGCTTCGACGTGATCTCAGGCTATCGTGGTCCAGGCGGTGAGATGACGGAGAAAGATTGGCTTCATCGTTGCCTGTTCCTAGAGTCCGTCGCTGGCGTCCCTGGTATGGTGGGCGGCATGTTGCGTCACCTCCGTTCGCTGCGCTGCATGAAGCGCGACTACGGCTGGATCCACACGCTGCTGGAGGAGGCCGAGAACGAGCGCATGCACCTGCTCATCTTCATGAACCTGAAGCAACCGGGCTACTTCTTCCGTGCACTGGTGCTTGGAGCCCAAGGTGTCTTCTTCAACAGCTTCTTCCTCACCTACCTGGTCTCGCCCAAGACGTGCCACCGCTTCGTGGGGTATTTGGAGGAGGAGGCCGTCAAGACGTACACGTGTCTGCTCAAGGACATCGAGGACGGCCACCTGGACGCGTGGAAGGAGAAGAAGGCGCCGCTCATCGCCCAAACGTACTATAAGCTCCCTGAAGGAACTAACATCTACGACATGATCAAGTGCATTCGTGCCGACGAGTGCAATCATCGAGACGTGAACCACACGTTTGCCGACCTAGATCAGAACAAGGGAGTGAGTCCATTCGTGCACAGCCACCACTAAGGTGCATTGGTGAATGAATGCGACTGAGGTGGGCAACTACGGAGGCTGAAACGACAAGGAGCTTCGGTCTCGTTACTCTGAAGAAGAATTCGCTCATTTGCTGAGTGCTAAAAGAGGTCTGAGCTTCCGGTGCTTTCAGCGTAGATATTCAAACAGTCATTCTGATAATCCATTATTATTTTCCTGGATATGATAAGTAAGTATCCCTTACAAGAAAACTGTTGTAGATATCGCCAAAACGTACTATAAATTTCGTGAGGATGCCACGTTGTACGACGTCGTCAAGTGCGTTCGAGCAGATGAGGCCAATCATCGCGACGTGAATCACACGTTCGCCAACTTCGATCAAAAGAGGATGTGAGTCCGTTTAGCTACAACCACGACTAAACGTGAAGAGAGATATGGACTGCCAAGCACTTCACTGTTCGGAAACGGACTCATTTGTATTATGTTTCAGACCAGTATGTAGAATGGACAAACGTACATTCGCAAAAAAAGCCATACCAACCTTGTCCTAAATTGCACCGAGTTTACACCACCGTCGCTGCCCCCTGTCTATCGTTTACCGCGAAAGCGATTCGGTTGTTTGGTCCCCCAACTGCCCCCTAATAGGGATTTGACCATAACAGGAAATGCTACCAACGCACTTCGTGAGCTGGCCGTGTACACATTCAGGTGGTACCCGCAGGATTGTGTGGCCAGTGATCCTGATCAGTGGAATTTCACCCAAGTGCCTGACTTCAAGCCATTTTTGAACGAGTTCCAGCCATTCTAGTGTCGAAACGGACAAATTCACGCACCCAGCGGCCTGCTCTATCTCGTCGTGGCCGTTGAGACTCGAAACGCGCACTCAGGCCTCGTCGCCTCACTTTTCGATTGAACTACCAGGACTCAGTGCACTTCAATCCGATCCAATTCAACATACTTTCGAGCTTCGATAACTTGGACAACCATGGCGGATACCCACCCAGCGTCGCCCAGTACGGCCACGTCGTACGAGACCATGACGAGTGGGAAATCCAAAGCGATGGACGTGTCACTACCCGTCGACATCTCGACCACGACCAAGAACCCATGCGCCCTCAGCTGGAAGAACCTTTCGTACATTGTCGACACCAAGAAAACTGTCCAATGCCCCGACGGCAGGAAGACCATCCTCAACAACGTCTCCGGTCGGTGTGCACCCGGTGAGCTCACCGCTGTCATGGGACCGTCAGGGTGTGGTAAGACTACGTTGCTTGATATCCTCGCGGACCGGATCAGCTCGGGAACTATTCAAGGAGAAATCGCTCTCAATGGCGAGACCCGCAACGTGAAGACGTTCCGAGCAGTGTCGAGCTACGTGGCTCAGGAGGACTCTCTACTAGGGTCTTTCACGGTCTTGGAGACCTTGGAGATGGCAGCGAGACTCAGTCTGCCGAACTCGGTTACCCATCAGGCTATCGTTGAACGGGTACAGACGGTGATCGACGAGATGGGACTGCGCGTGTGCGAACACACTTTGGTCGGAGATATCTTCCGCAAGGGCATTTCGGGTGGCCAGAAGAGGAGGTTGAGTGTTGCTATCGAGCTGCTGTCAGACCCGTCCGTCCTGCTGCTTGATGAACCGACTTCTGGATTGGACTCGGCGTCGACACACAACGTGATGCAATTCGTATCGAGGTTGTGTGCTGAGAACAAGACGGTGATCTGCACGATTCACCAGCCTTCGTCGCTCGTTTACGAGATGTTCACCAACGTCGCGATCCTCACGGCTGGTGAGACCGTGTACTTCGGACGTCGTGAGCACATTATCGACCACTTTTCAGCTGCGGGGTACCAGTGTCCGATGTACATGAACCCGGCCGAATACTTCATCAGCCTCGTGAACTCGGACTTCGAAGGCCACGCTGACATCAAGAAATTGGTGCAGAGTTTCAGCAGTAGCTCAATTGCTAGCAAAGTTGTGCAGGGCATCGAGGCTGACGCTGCTGGGGCTCGCACCGCCGCTCCCGTTATTCCAGTGAAACCGTCAGCGCTCCGACAATTCGTCGTGCTTATGCAACGCAACACACTCAACAACATCCGCAACCCGGGCATCTACTGGGTCCGATTAGCAATGTACACGATGTTGGCGTTCATGGTCGGCACAATGTACCTCTCCACCAACGACGCCATCTCCGAGGAGGACATGATTCCACTGCTCTTCTACGTCCAAGCTTTCCTCGTCTTCATGTCGGTGGCTGTACTGCCATTCTTCATTGAGCAGCGCGCTGTGTTCCTCCGTGAACGAGCCAACAGCGGCCTCAACGTGTTCAGCTTCGCGCTCTCCAACTTTATCGCGACACTTCCTGGTATTTTCCTGATCGCACTCGTGTCGACGCTACTGGTGGTTCTACTATCGGGTCTCCACGGTTTCTGGTATTTCTTACTGAACTTGTTCCTGTCGTTGGTGGTGGCTGAGTCGCTCATGCACGTTATCGGCGCTGCCGTCCCGCACTACATCATCGGAATTGCACTGGGCGCTGGCATCTACGGTATGTTCATGCTCTGCGAAGGCTTCATGGTCCCGAAGGAGACGATCCCGGACTACTGGATCTGGGCCTACTACATCGCCTTCCATTCGTACTCGTTCAAGTCGTTCGTGTACGAGCACTTCATCCACGTGGACACCCCGACAGCCAAGGCGATTCTGGTGCGACTAAATCTGGAGGATGTCGACACGCCGCAGAATATGATCATCCTCGCCTGCTACGCCATAGGACTGGAGCTCATTTTCACTTTCGTTCTGTACAAGTTCCACACCGGTCGTAGGTAGGTAGATTTTACCCAAAATTTACATGAAAACAAATAGAGCAGAAGAACACATTTCAGACTTTGCACGTCGGACTTGGGAGCTTTCGCCACAGCTCGACATTCTGTATGCGTTATAGCGTCTTGTCCGGCGTTGGCTGACGTTACGAGTGTCAACAACGTCGCATGTGAAGAGGGATCGACGATTCATACTATTCACAGACTCAAAGTGTCGACGTTTTTCTTATCTGTAGCTCACTAGCTCACTCCGAGCAGCACAAGTTGTCTATCTGCCGACGTAAGAAGCAGGAGAGGGCTCGCTTCAGACTGACCAAAATGGGCGACGAAGCTGGTGTCGTAGTACCTGCTGGTATCACCGTTCAAATGGGTCTTCAAACGCTAACTACTCGCGAGTCTCCAAGTCTTACCAAATGCAGCACCAGCTTGACAGGTAAACCGCTTCGAATGGCCACCAACCCGTGCACATTGAGCTGGATCAAGCTCTCGTACACTGTTGACACTAAAAAGAAGACCCCGCAGCATCCTGACGGCAAAAAGACAATTCTTACCAACGTCACTGGTCGATGTGCGCCTGGAGAGCTGACCGCTGTCATGGGGCCGTCCGGATCAGGAAAAACGACGTTGCTCGATATCCTCGCCGACCGTATCAGCTCAGGAACAATCACGGGCGACATCGCTCTGAACGGCGAGACGCGAGACCTCAAGACCTTCCGAGCCGTGTCAAGCTATGTGGCACAAGAAGATTCTTTGCTCGGGTCGTTCACAGTGCTCGAGACTCTCGAGATGGCAGCTAAACTGAGTCTACCCAACTCCGTGACCCACCACGACATCGTGGAGCGAGTGCAGACAGTCATCGACGAAATGGGGCTGCGCGTCTGCGAGCACACTTTAGTCGGGGACGTTTTCCGGAAGGGGATCTCGGGCGGCCAGAAGCGCAGACTGAGCATTGCTATCGAGCTGCTATCGGAGCCTTCGGTCCTTCTTCTAGATGAACCAACGTCGGGTCTCGACTCTGCGTCGACTTATAACGTGATGAAGTTCGTGTCGAGACTGTGCAAAGAGAACATGACCGTGATCTGCACGATCCACCAGCCTTCATCGCTGGTTTACGACATGTTCACGAACGTGGTCATCCTCACTGCAGGCGAGACTGTCTACTTTGGGCCACGCGTTGACATGCTCTCGCATTTTGCTTCTCTTGGCTACGTGTGTCCTGAACATGAGGACCCAGCCGAGCACTACATCAGCGTCGCAAACACCGACTTCGAAGGCCATGGGGATATTCCAACGCTGGTGTCTGGATACGCTACCAGCACTCTAGCAGCCAGCATTCACGATGCCATTCAAACGGACTCGACAAGCTTGAGTCGCTCCCGAGTTATCGAATGCGTCCCGAACTCGCCACTGCGTCAGCTTTCAGTGTTGCTACGACGTAATATGCTCGACAACCTGCGCAACCCCGGCATCTTCTGGGTCCGACTCGTCATGTACACCGTGCTGTCGTTCATGATGGGGACCATGTTCCTCTCAACCAACACGCGCATCGTGCCTCACGACGTGGTCTATCTGCTCACGTACGCCAACTGCTTCCTCGTGTTCATGTCCATCGCCGTGCTGCCTTTCTTCATCGAGCAGCGCGCCGTGTTTCTTCGTGAACGCGCCAATAGCAACCTCAATGTGTTCAGCTATGTGATCGCCAACTTTTTAGGCGCGTTACCGGGCATCTTCTTGATCGCGCTCAGCTCGACTCTCCTCGTCGGATACCTCGCTGGCCTCAACTCGTACGGCATCTTCCTGCTCATAGTCTTCCTGTCGCTCGTTGTCGCCGAGAGTTTGATGCACCTCGTAGCAGCCTGTGTGTCGCACTTTATCATCGGCATGGCTGTCGGTGCCGCCCTCTTCGGTTGGTTCATCCTGTGCATGGGGTTGTTCGTGCCGCGTCCTGCCATTCCGGACTACTGGATCTGGGGGCACTACCTCGGCTTCCTGTCGTACGGGTTCGAGGCGCTCATGCACAACCAATTCAGCACCGACACCTCGCCTGCAGCCAAGCTCATTCTCACCAGGTTCGGCATGGAGGATGTCGATCTAGGACGCGACCTCGCCATTGTGGCTGCGAACTCTGTCGCCTTTGAGATCCTCTTCACTTTCGTCTTGTACAAATTCCACACAGGACGCCAGTGATGAACTCAAAAATCCACAACTAAAAAGAGAACAGATAGTATCCTACATGATTAAAAGAGGTAATCCAGGATATAAATGCAAAATACCATTCGGTTTGAGGTTTCTAGTCGATATTTACGTCTCGCTTGTCGTTCTTGGCTCGTCAAATATAGTTGTTCGAGTCATCGACCTCCAGCTCCCTTCCCTCGTGGAAGGCTCACTTGTATTTGCTATCGTTTCGTCGGCAAGACATGAGGTTAGTGGTCTGGATAGGGAAGCTCGCCGAATTTTGGGAAGCTGCACAGGTGGAACTCCATGGGTTTTACTCCGTCGAGCGTGTTCGAGAGCTCATCAATTATAATCGACGAGCCAGCACCTTTCGAGCGCTTGTGGTGCTGGCGCTCGTACCGTGGCTGTGTGTTATCATCACAATTCTAGTCGACATGATCCCGCTGCGTCCACCGTCCGAAGGGCTCCATGCCAACTATCTCTTCCTTGTCCGGACATTCCTCGCATTTTGGGTTGCCACTATCGTCATCAATCTGCAGTTCAGACATAGCGTGCCGACTGCTCCACTCTCGAACATGCGTATCATCGTATCTGGCGCCTTCACCGCAGTTCTTACAACGAGCGTCGTGTACGCGCTGTCGTTCATCATTGGTTTCCCATTGCCGTTCGGAATTATCACCGTCTCCCCAGCGTGGGTTGCGTTTATGCTGATCCCGCTTCTGTCGTTCCTGAAGAAAGCTCGTTCGGACCCAGAGGTGTGGCCGCTGGTGATCAACACACTGAAAGTGTGGGCTTGTCAAGAAAGCCTCGTGGTGATCTATCCGACGTATTTCTACATCTTCACGACTCTACCTGCCGATGTGAAGACACCGTTCGCCTTCCTTCTCCCTATCATCAAAATCTTCTTGCGCAATGTGATGTCGCGCACAGTGGTGCACTTGAACGACGAGATCCCCGAAGTCGTCCTGATGAATGTCGAAGTCTTTAATTCGCTCTTCATGTCGTACTGCATGCAGAATACGCCATCGATATGGACAACTTTAGGCCTGATAGCGATTGACGGCGCGCAGATGCTCGCGTCGATGCACGATGTCGGAGTTGTTATCCAGCGCATGCGAATTGTAAACGAATGCGTTAACGCAGAGCGTGCAAGGCAAATGGCTACCAATTCCACTACTATACAGCTTAAAGAACAGCACAGGAAGACAATTCTTGTGTACACTCAAGACATTCTGGATCGGTACAAACTGGCCCAGACAGCTCAAATCGTCGTGGCTTCCCCCAGAGCCGCTGAGTCACTATTACCGGAAGTGGAACAACTTGACGTCCAGGCCAAACTAACGAGCTTCAAGGGGGTGCCAAAGTCTATTGTCTATTCACCAAGTGTACTGACGCGGTCTAAACCAGTATCTGGCTTCAGTTTACGCAAAGTTTTCTCCGCTCGGGATGTGGACGGCGTGGAAAGCAGAGCCAACGTCACACAACTCGAGCTTGAGTACGCGTTCAAAGTCCGAAAAGTGCTCTACATCACCGAGTTCATGCTCTTGATCAACTACGTGGAAGTGATCGTCCCCGTCATTTTCTGTAAGTCCGCCGGCGCTGTATCGATGCGAGTCGTCTGATCAAATGTCAAAGCACCGTCGACTAACTTGTGGCTGTATGAATTCTTTTTTGCGTGAGATAATTTAGCGGCGAACCTGGTAGTGATGTATCACCTTCCCAACCGCGTCTACTCCCAAATCGACAGCATGGACGATGAAAAGCTCTGGCAAACCCTCGGGAACGTGATGCTCTACTGCTTCCTGCAACTTGTGTCTCTGGTTGTCCTCTTCATGATGCTGTGGCACAAGCTGCGCATTTCTGCTGTGCGTCAGTTAGCTTTTATTCTGGAAAAACAGGGGGAGCAAGTGCAGACGAAGCTGGTGTTCTGGGTTTTCTACAATGTGCAGGCGACGCTGCAGCATTTTGGTAAGTGAACTTTGCATTTGGTCAAGTCTTATATGTCTTGAGACTCTGCCTAAGTTCTGATACCTGTTTGTTGCTACAGCATCGGACTATACATTCGAGTTTGCGTGGCTGCATAGCCCACCGACATAAGTAACTACCAAGCAAGCAAGGTTATTACGTAGCATCAAAGTCTACGAAGCTACGTCATCTCAAGTTGCGTCACGCTATAAATCGAGATCTGCCATGTTTGTCTTCCAAATCACCATAAATATAGAGGCTTGGGTCGATCATCATTAGCCTTCCCGTTCACAACTACGATCCGTTCTTCATGGGACTCGCTTCTTGGCTAGGAAGACTCACGGACTTCTGGGAAGCTGCACAGGTGGAGCTCCATGGCTTCTACTCCGTTGAGCGCGTTCGAGAATTTATCACCTACAACCACCAAACTAGCCGGCTTCGAGCGATACTGGTGCTAGTGATCATGCCGTGGCCGTGCGTGATAATAACCATTCTCGTTGACTTGATCCCACTGCGGCCGCCGTCCGAGGGTCTTCACGCCAACTATCACTTCATTCTTCGGACATTTCTCTCCTTTTTGGTTGCTAGCGTCGTCGTGAATCTGCAGTTCAGACATAGTATCCCAGCTGCACTGCTGTCAAACACGCGAGTTCTCGTTACAAGTATCATCACTGCTGCGCAGACTACAGGCGTACTGTACGGACTATCTCGCGCCATTGGTTTCCCACTCCCGTTTGGGATCATCACCGTATCGCCGATGTGGGTCGCATTCCTCTTGCTGACTCTCGCGTCGTTCCTCAAACGAGCGCGGTCGGATCCCGAATTGTGGCCTCATGTGATCAACTCCCTCAAAGTTTGGGTCTGCCAGGAAAGCCTCGTGTTGATCTACCCGACGTATTTCTACATCTTCACGACACTCTCCAGGAAGGCCAAAACGCCTTTCGCTTTCTTACTTCCGATCATCAAGATGATTTTACGCAACGTGATGTCGCGGACTGTGGTGCATTTGAACGACGAGATCCCCGAAGTCGTCCTGATGAATGTCGAAGTCTTTAATTCGTTATTCATGTCCTATTGCATGCAGAATACGCCATCGATATGGACAACTTTAGGCCTGATAGCGATCGATGGGGTGCAAATGATCGCGTCGATGCGTGACGTCGGACATGTTATCCGGCGTATGGAGATTGTAAGAAATCGAGTTGCTGCGACGAGGACTCGCCAAGTGCTGGTCACTCCTACAGACCCCTGTCAGGCAACGATTCTTCGGTACACACAAGAAATATTGGAGCGACACAACCTTGTTCAGCCTACGCAAGTCGTTGTAGCTTCCACGGGAATCGACGGGCCATCATCAACGGAAGTGCTGCCTTTTGATGCTGAGATCGAACCTAGCAAGAAGAACGAAGAAACGTCGAGGCAACATCCAGTCAGGACCCTCCTGTATTCAAAACCAGGGCCGGCGTCCAGCCTGCGCAAAGTTTCTGCTTGGGATGGACATGGCAAGGCAGACGTGACGCAGCTGGAACTTGACTACGCTCTCAATGTCCGGAAAGTTTTGTATATCATGGAGTTTGTGCTGTTAATCAACTACGTGGAGGTCATCGTCCCCATCATTTTCTGTGAGTCTCCAGGCTCTCCACCCCCACTTGAAGGTTCAGCAATTGATTTGCTAACTTTTGTATGAATTGATTTTGATGGTTAGCGGCGAATCTGGCGGCGATGTATCATCTTCCGAACCGCGTTTACTACTCTCAAATCGTTAACATGGACGACGAGAAGCTTCGGACGACACTCGAGAACGTGATGCTGTACTGCTTCCTCCAGATCATTTCTCTAGTGGTTCTCTTCGTAGTTTTGTGGCGACGACTCCGAATTTCAGGGCTACGTCAGTTGGCTTTTGTCCTGGAGAAGCAGGGAGAGCAAGTGCAGACGAAACTCGTGTTCTGGGTCTTCTACAATGTACAGGCCACGCTGCAGCACTTTGGTAAGACTTGGTTTTGTTTTCTTCCTTTCTGCCACGTACCTAGGCCGCTCTAACGCAGTCCATGCTCTGCCGTAGCTTCGGACTACACTTTCAAGTTTGCGTGGCTGCATGGCACCCCAGCATGATCGTAAAAAAAAAGAGTGTATCATACCCATTTTTTGCTTCCACCTCTCAAAACTTTCTCAAGTGCTTCACTCAACCTCGATGTTAGCTCGATTTTATGATGCACCATAGATAGCAGCACGATCACGTGCCAAAAACGGCGAATGCGTTTGCTTTTCCCTACTGGACGATCCTATTTAGATCGTCGTTTTGACCTCCTCATTTTTCAGTTTCTGACATACTAGCGCGATGCTTACCTTGGCAGCACGAGTGGCACCGACATCCAGCTCGCACTATGAGCAGTCTCCAGTCTCGGCTCGATCCAGTGACCATTATTCGGTAGAAACCAGCGTCCAACACGATGGCCAACCGATTCAGACAACCCAAAATCCCTGTTCATTGAGCTGGAGCAACGTCTCCTACTCAGTTGACACTAAGAAGACCTCCGAGTGCCCTGACGGGAAGAAAACAATTCTCACCGACATCACCGGGCGGTGTGCACCAGGAGAACTCACCGCCATTATGGGACCATCAGGATCCGGCAAGACCACACTGCTCGACATCCTGGCCGACCGCATCTGCTCTGGTACTATCAAGGGTGACATTGTACTCAATGGAGAGAAGCACGATGTGAAGGCATTTCGAACCGTGTCGAGTTACGTTGCGCAGGAAGACTCACTGTTGGGCTCATTTACCGTTCTGGAGACGTTAGAGATGGCAGCAAGACTGACAATTCCCAGTGGTGTGACTGCACTCACCATTATCAAGCGTGTGCAAAGTATAATTGACGATATGGGTCTTCGTGTGTGCGAGAACACCATGGTTGGAGACATCTTCCACAAAGGAATCTCTGGAGGACAAAAGCGTCGTCTTAGTATCGCGATTGAAATGCTGTCGGATCCCTCGATCCTTCTTCTGGATGAACCAACCTCAGGCCTGGACTCTGCGTCGACGTACAACGTGGTGAAGCTTCTTTCTCGCCTAAGCAAAGAGGGAAGAACTGTCATCTGTACGATCCACCAGCCATCGTCTCTGGTCTACGAAATGTTCACGAACGTGGTGATCCTCGCTGCCGGTCAAACCGTTTACTTTGGTCCACGCACGAGAATCCTCAGCCATTTTTCATCCTTAGGCTACAACTGTCCGCAGTACCAAGATCCAGCTGAATTCTTCATCGACCTCGTCAACACCGACTTTGAAGGGCACGGAGACGTCGCGCAACTCATTAAAGGCTACGCGACCAGCACGGTTGCAGTTCGTATTCTTAGTACTCTTCGTACCGATGCAACAGGAATCCACACCACGAGATGCCTGGAACCCTCACGTCCGTCAGCGGTGCGTCAATTCTGCGTCCTACTACACCGCAACTTGCTGAACAACCTCCGTAACCCCGGCATCTACTGGGTTCGTCTGGTAACGTACACGGCGCTGTCCTTCATGGTTGGTACCATGTACTTATCGCCCAACCCGAAGCTCATCGCTACCGACATCGTGATGCTGCTGACATACGTGAACATCTATCTGGTCTTCCTGTCCATCGCCGTGCTGCCATTTTTCATCGAGCAACGCGCCGTTTTCCTCCGCGAACGAACCAACAGCGGATTGAACGTGTTCAGCTACGTGGTCGCCAACTTCGTGGGTGCCTTACCCGGTCTCTTCCTCATCGCATTGAGCTCAACATTACTCATCGGTTATTTGGCGGGCTTAAAGTCCTACGGCGTGTTCCTGGTTGTGGTGTTTCTCTCTCTCGTCGTGGCCGAGAACCTCATGCACCTCATTTCGGCGATTGTGCCGCAATTCATCATCGGAATGGCGTTGGGCGCTGCGATTTTCGGGTGGTTCATCTTGGTCATGGGGTTGTTCGTACCGGGTCCTGCCATGCCAAACTACTGGCGGTGGTCGCACTGGTTGGGGTTTCTGTCCTACAGCTTCGAGGCGCTGCTGTTCAACCAATTCGGCCAGGATTCGTCATTGCAAAGTCAGACTGTATTGGCCAAGTTCCTTCCGGAACAAGTCCACATCGGACGGGATATGGCGGTGCTGGTGGCTAATGCTGCAGCGTTCGAAGTGCTTTTCGCCGTCATCCTGTACAAATTCCACACTGGTAGACGGTAGGTAGCAGCAGCAACTGAGTTGAAGTTATTGTAGCCATCTGTAGCAGTCAGACAGATGGCTACCCCCTGTGTTCATTTGATTCGTCAAAACGTTTTTTCACCAATCCAATCGCTGCTTCCTGCCATCAAAATCCAAATTCAAATTATTAGTTGCGCGAAACGGTTTCCCTCCAAAACTCAAAATAATGTCTGACAGGCGTCCTTCCGTCCCTGCTACTTATAAAATTTTAGTGTTGATAAAGTACTGCCGGACATGGCGTCGGGGCGCCGTCCGAGCGTGGACCAGGAGGAAGCGCAGGCCTTAGAAGCCGCCGCGGGGCTGAAGTCCACGGGCGCCAAGCTCGTGTGCATCGACTTCGACGCCACGTTCGTCACCGTGCACACGGGCGGCCTGTGGACCGACTCCGCGACGGCGTTGCGCACCCACGTGCGTCGGTTCTTCCTGCTGCTCGTGCCGCTGCTGTGCGAGGCCCACGTGAACGTGGCCATCGTGACCTTCAGCCCGCAGGTGCCGCTGATCCAGGACGTGCTGCGGCTGAGCTTCAGCGCACAAGTGGTGGACCAACTCGTGGTCCGGGGCGACGACAGGACGTGGACGTTGACACAGGACCAGACCGCAACGTTCCTGCCGCTATGGCAGACCGACGGCCGTCACTTAGACCGCAAATTCAAGCTACCCTTCATGATCTCTGCAGCTCTGGAGGTCCAGCGGAGGTCGGGCGACGTCATCTGCAACCGAGACACGGTGCTGGTGGACGACGACGTGGTCAACATCCGCGTCGCCAACGACAGTGGAGCTGTCGGGGTCTTTTTCGACCCAGAGGATCAAGATGTCGAGTCCTTTTGCAAGAGGATCAGGAAGTTGCACGCACAGGTCCTGGAGCCGCAGCCACAACCGACGCCGACGCCGACGCCGACGCCGTTGAGGACACCTAGCAAGAAACCCAGGTCAGGATCAGGCAGTGTGAAGCGTGTGGCCAAGTTGGAGCAAAAGTTTCTGGCCATGGGTAGTGGCAGTGGCAGTGGAGCGAGGAGGAGACTGGGAGTGGCTCCTGGAAGTGGAAGTGGACGAACGTCGATATTCAACATGTGTACGCCGTCGCCGGTGATGAAGTTGAAGTGCAGTGTGGACATGGGTCGACCGAGATCGAAGCGAGCATCGCGGATTTTGAGAAACTACAGCAGAGAGATGGAGGCGGCCTTGCCGGTGGTCGCAGAGTCGTCCACTTTCTCGGTTGCGGAGGTGCCCACTACTCCCACGAAACAACCAGCTTCTTTGCGTGAAGCTGCGGAGACCCGAGGACTGCAGACGTCGCCTATTGTATACAAGATGTAGTCGACGAACGGACAAGGCTCAGGAAGATTGTAGATACGTAGACGAACAAGTAGGTATGTAGTGAGGTGCACGAAGAGCTGTACAAGCGCGAAGTCGCTGGTTAGCAGCGAACGCGAAGACGAAGACTGTTGGTGGCAATCGCGAGGCCTGCGAAGACAGATAGACCGTAGTGTAGAACTGTATTCCCTACAGCGGTCCGTTAAGCAGGATTATCACTCAGATTCAAAATGAAATCCACTTCGACATGCATTTCTCCGTAGTGACGTTAATGAGGTTTTAGCAGCTAACGGCCGCCGACATCTTCGTTCCTATCCCTATCTGCTAGAAGACGTCAGTCGGTCTCCCGTTAGAAGCTCGTAGCTTGAGGGTGCTGAGCGTTTGGCGCTTTAGTGCTTGCCAGTCTTCCAGTTGGGGCAGCGGTCCTCCTCCTTCACGCCTGTCATGTATCAACAAAGCACGTGATCGTCAGATACTGGGCAGATTCTGCGACAAATGCTAGGACGCACCGACGAGAGCGGCGTCAATGTGCTGACCGCAGCCCTTCCACGTGGCCTTGTGGCAGGTGACGCACTCGACTTTCATGCACATGCTGATAGGATCTTGGAAGCTGAGCTTTTCGCTTGAGCTGGAGGCGGCGAATTCGCGAATGAGCTCGTGCATCACCTGACGTTCCGCTGGTGCGCCTGACCGTTGGTTGCATGGACAGCTCAAATATAAAATCATAGAGTGCCTGTTTAATCGTATGCTCACTTCAATACAGCGGTCGGCGTTCTGCTACGGATCCAAAGGTCAGCATGCCGCTTTTGAACACAAAAACCTCGAACCAACTGTAGCAGACCCCCCCCTCCCTCCGACCTTGATGCTATTTTGAAGCGCTGCTCGCCTTTGCTCGGAACACTTTCATTGTCCTTCTTCTCCACTTCCAAGATGATGTATGGGCGCCACATTCTGAGCTCGAATGTCCGCGCTCACTTCGGCTTCGCTCCTCATCAACTTGCAGGCGTACTACAGGCCCACACGGATAAACCAGTATTTTTGGTGAAGCCGCACAGCCTTCCTATTGTGCCCAGCCACCTGGTGTGGCGAGTGTCTGCCTCCGCCCCCGTGTCTGCCACCGGTAAGCTCTCTACTTCCTCACCAGCGAAAATCAAGCTGCCGGACATCAAATGGTCAGCCGCCCCGCTGCCCGAAATCAAAGATGTAACTGAGGTGCCTGCGTCGCTCAAGCGCTTCACCCACTCGTCGCGCAAACATGCGTTAACGTCGATCGGTGCTACGTATTTGACCAACACGAATGACGGCACCGTGGGGAAGAACCAAGTACCCCACCCGGTGTACAACCATGACGTGATCGAGGAGATCCCGCAGACACAACACAAACCCAGGCAGATCCACGAATACGTTGCAGGAGTCGGTGTCAAGACGCTTCGCCTCGGCTTCGACCTGCTCTCGGGATTCCGTGGACCCGGAGGCGTCATGACGGTGCAAGACTGGCTCAACCGGTGCCTCCTCCTCGAAACTGTTGCAAGTGTACCAGTGATGGTGGCGAGTATGGCGCGCCATGTAAACTCGCTGCGGTCTCTCGACTCTGAAAATGGCTGGATGCTCGAGACGGCCGAGAACGAGCGCATGCATCTGCTTATCTTCATGAACATGAAACGGCCCGGGCGGTCTTTCCGTGTGGCGGTGCTGGTGGCGCAGGGTATCTTCGTCCCAACCTTCCTCTTGACCTACCTGGTTTCACCACGCACATGCCACCGCTTCGTGCACTTCCTGGAGGAAGAGGCCGTGAAGACGTACACGAACTTGCTCGAGGATATGGAACACGGCCATTTGGATGAGTGGTGCACCATGCCCGCACCTCTTATCGGCCGCAGCTACTACAACCTTCCGGGTGACGCCAAGGTCTACGATATGATCAAATGTATTCGCGCGGACGAAGCCAACCACCACCACGTGAATACATTCGCTGGTTTCGACCACAAGATCGTCGTCAACCGGTGTGTTGACCAGCACTAATGGCCCCTGAAAATATCTAGCAAAACAAATACTTGAAGTATGAATGAACTTCTCAGCGGCGAATCGGTCATCTACGTCTCAAGTCAAGTGCCTAGCATCATTTCCAGCTCTAGTACCAGCTCTCATCACAATGTGCATGAAGTTACCCACCAACCACAAGTCCGTTGCGGACAACAGTGGCTTGAATGAAGTGTAGTATAAGTGGTAAACTGGCTAAGAACTAGTGCATGAAACCACGAAGCGTCTTATCGCTTTCGAATTGCCCCAATTAAAGTAATGCCGCAGCAACACGTCTTCGAATCCAGCTATAACTAACTCACCAATTTGATATTCTCCGTACCGTGTTCTGGGCAACATCTACTTATTGATTTCCAGCCAAGGTCTAGCACGTGATTCGTAACCGAGACACCTCGCGGACTGATGCGCAACGGAGAGTTCAATAATTGTCTCTTCATTGTCAAAGCTTCCACGAGAACCCCAGCCGTAATGTGCATGCAAATCGAGTGCCCCACGTGCCAGAAGGCGACATGGAGAGGCTATGGTAACCACATCGAGACCGCCCTCAATGGTGCGTGGAGTCCACGTCGTGGACTGCTCAGAGAAGATCGGTCGGTAAGGCTGGCGGACATCTATCTAACTTGACAATGATGTGTTCTGTGTTGTACCTACATGTAGCAGGCGTCAAGGAGGAAGACCGCTGCCTGAACTGGAAGGCCGGCAAGCCCTAAACGCAAGCTCCGCGGGTGGCAATGGCCCAGTAACTTTCCACTTCGAATATAGTGAAGAATGTCCAAGTTGAAGTTATCACCTTGCGTATGGCTTGTTCCTGACATATCGAATAGGGACTTTAAAACAGAATGCTTTCTGCTGTCTGACATGTCAAGGTCAGGCAGCAGTCAGGCACTTTGGTTTAGGTCAGGCATTCCTCGTGCGAAACCGGGTCATCAGTTCATTCGCCAACCTGCTAGCTCCTTCTCAAGTGAATTGACAGAATGTGCATGAAGACGGAGTGCCCGACCTGCCAGAAGCCCACGTGGCGAGGCTGCGGCATGCACATCGAGAGCGCGCTCAACGGTGCGTGGCCACCAACCACGAGAGGAGGGTCACTGTATCTCACTCTTGTTAATGTTGCCATTGTCCAGGTGTGAAGGAGGAGGACCGCTGCCCCAACTGGAAGACCGGTAAGCACTACCTGCCCGGCCAAGAGCCGGAAGGCTGGTGCACCGTGCAGTAGAGCAACTCGACGTCGACAAGTGGTTAGAGTAGGAAAACAAGACGTCGGGCGAGTGAGTGCATTCCGCTGATACTGTATTCAATGAAAACGTCAACAGTGTCTACTGTATCTACTGTATCTCTTCGCCTTGTTTACGTGAGAGCTGCAGCCACGGTGTTGAGCGCTGTGGCGACGATGCAGAAGCTACCGGCCATCCAGCAGGCCATGCGAGCGCGCGGCATCACCAGCGAATAGACGGCCGTGTGTCCGACGCGAGCCGTGGTGTAGGCCATCAGCAGCGTCTTGGTGACGACAGGATTGACGCCCACGACGATGGCACTCCAGAAGACCACGAAGGCCAGCGGCATGGACTCGAGGTCGTTCTGGATGATGCGTTTCCAGCGCATTTCATCCTCCACCGCCGCCTTGACAGTCTTCTCGTCTGTGTCGAGCTTCAGCCCCATGTTGCACACGAGCGTCTTGTCCTCGGGCATGCGCGTGTTGGCAGCGAAGGCCTTGCGTCCTTGGATCATGGTCGACGCCAGGAACTTGATGTAGAGCACCGATGCACTCAGCGCGAAGACCTTGACGTCGGAAATGCTGTTCATAGTGGAGAGGTGAAGTGCTGAGGAGTTGAGAGCAAATTCAGGAATGAACGGAGTTGTGATTCTTGTTGTCGGAAGCTCCTCGGCCAAGACGAGGTCAGGCACACCATACTAACGTTATCCAGATCCTTCTAAATGCCTGACCATGGTTGGCCATGGAAGTTGGATCTGTACACAGCTCAGATGTCTGGCAGCATTGGTGCTTGGTGCATAGCCATAGGAGTTGGCTAAATGCTACGTTGGATTAATGGTGATAAGCTTACGTCATGACTGACACTACTGGGTTCCTAAGCAACAGCGGCCATGACGATGTTGGCGGCGGCCGTGAGGATGCAGGCGGTGCCGGACAGCCAGCAGGCCATGCGGGAACGCGCCGCTCCTGACGCGTAGGCGACGGTGTGTCCGAAGCGGGCGGCGGTGTACACGACCATGAGCGTCTTGGTGAGTCCTGGGTCCACGCCGTTCTGGATGGCGCCCCAGAAGACGAGGAAGGCCAGCGGGATCGACTTCAGGTCGTTCTGCACGATGCGTCTCCAGCGCTGCTCGTTGTCGAGCGCCACCTTGAGCGCCTTCTCGTCCATGTCGGACGACAGACCCATGGCGCACACCAACTGCTTGTCCTCGGCATGCGCGTGTTAGCTGCGAACGACTTGCGGGCCTACAGCATAGAGGTCGCCAGTAACTTGACGTAGAGAACGGAGGCGGCTAGGCCGAAGCCTTGGCGTCGGAGATGGCGCCCAGCATGATGTTTGCGAGAAGAGCGAGGGTTGACTTGACACGCAGACGAACGGTTGAGAAATGGAGCACGACTGAAAGAAGACGAACTTCGTCATGAAGGTGTGGAGCCAAGTTGCATGCGCAGAGTTGGGCGACCAAGCCTGCCTGATCGCGTGCCTGACCTCGACTCGCTTCGAGTCTTTGCACGCAGCGTCGACTACCGGTAGCTCTGCTTCAACCTGGTCAAAGCTCGGTAACCGTGGCGAGGTGACCAAGCCTTGTGAGGGTCATGCTGGCACTCGGTATTACATGTAGTGGCAGCGTTCCACTGTCCTTCTACTCGATGGCAACGCCTCGGTGGAGGTGCGGGGTCACATTCTCAATCGCTGATTCATCCAGCTCTGCGACTGGACGAGTGTGTACGTGTCGCTGCATTGCGGCTTTATAGCGCCTCATGCCAAGCTCTCTCATGCTACAAGCTCGAAACCTTGGAGAACGACAAGGTAACATGTAGATTTCGAGAATCAGGTTGCAGCTTTCAACGACTGCCTTCTACAGATGCAATCCATTCACTTATTATGGCTATGCCAAGGCAGCTAGGACAATAGCGACTGCACTGATGACGATGCAAACCATGCCGACCATCCAGCAGACCATGCGAGCGCGAGCCAAGCTCTGAGCGTAGACGATGGTGTGTCCGACTCGTGCGACAGTGTAGACCAGCAGCAGCGTCTTGGTGAGGTCGGCGCTCACTCCGACGCAGATCGCACTCCAGAACACGACGTAGGCCATCGGCATGGACTCGAGGTCGTTCTGGATGATTCGTTTCCAGCGCATCTCTTCCTCGACCGCCGTCCGGACGTGGTCGTCCGTGAGGTCTGCGAATCCTTGTCTCGGGGCGTTCTTGGCCTGCGGCAGCTTGCTGTCCTCCGCCATGCGCGTGCCGGCGGCGAAGGCCTTGCGGCCCTGGATCATGGTGCAGGCCAGGAACTTGATGTACAGCACTGCGGCGCTCAGGGCGAACATCTTGACGTCCGTGATCTCCGGCATGGTACAGTATCCGACGCTGGGTCTCGTGAATTCTGAAGCAGATGGAGCTTGGTGGTCGAGGACGCGAAATCGACAATGCCAAGAGCTTGGGCGGCGGAGAGCTCTAGGCGAAACCTTCTGCTGAGGCAGGTGCTGCCGCAGCAAAGCAGAGCGAAAGCGACGTCAACGAAGCGTGCGATGTCGCCTGGACACGACGCCCAGCGGACTATCTCTGCGGCGTTTCAACGCCCCAGCTTGTTTGAGAGAAGATGTTGCTGTCACTGCGCTGTCATGCGTGCTCTATAGGTGCCTGTTTATCTTCACCACTTAGTCATCTATGCAAGGGGGGCGTCACCTTCGGCCATCCGTTCGTGGCGCTCGCCATTCCCGACACGTCGAAGCTTGATGGAGGGCGAGTCAGACAATGCTTGCACCCGATCCAACGACGGCGTTATCCCCTTTATGGACGACAGAGAGCGCTACCGATCTCCCACCCGATACGGCCACGACCACATCGATGTTTGTTGAGTGAGATCCCCCAAACCGTAGCGATCCCAACAGATGACAACCTGCATCCTCTTCAGCGCCATTTGCTTTTTCCGTTGATGTGCAGCGCAACCACCAGGGCCGATCTTGAAGGTGAAGGTGCGAGCGAGGTGTTCGAAGCGGAATGACGCCACATCTACGAGCACTTGTAATGCTACAATGCAGCATGCAAATGTGATGACCAACGTTACACATTTCGGTCGGCAACCCATCGAAGTGGCGATGTTGTCACGTGGACGTTCACTTTGCTCCTTCCTAGAGCACAACACCCACTGAAATGATCTTCCGGGCACAAACCACACCTCGCTCCACAATGCTTAATGCCTGTAATGCCCCTATATAGCGGAGACCTTCCATCTGGTACTCTGTACCACCTGGTAATAACACCACGACAAGTCTCAGGTAGCAAACGTCATGGCAGACAACCGAGGCACCTCGCGCCGATCGTCCCGTCGTGGCCCCCAGCGCTCCAAAGCTCCTCAACGCAGCTCGATCATGTCGTCCAAGTCCAACGCTACAACTTCCCGCAATCGGCATCAATCAACTCCTCGAACTCGCAATGGTATCAAGATTCCAAGTTGCTCGACGTCCCTGCCATCCGATCTCTGGACTCGGTTGCTGCCGTTCCTGACGTGGCGAGACACCAACGCAATGCGCGGCGTCTGCTCCGAGTGGAGAAACGCAGTGACGGACGCGAAGAAGTCGCATCCGGAGTGGCGGTCGACGGTTTTGGGTCCGTCGTCCAGTGGCTCCGAAAGTCTGGAGCTGCTGAAAACCAACCACTTGAAATGGGCCGACATTCGCTTTGCGCCCGACTTGGTGCTGCTCTCGGCTGCTAGTAAGGACCCCAGTCTGTGGCATAGTGGTGGGTATTGGGAAGAGGCCATTGCGGCTATTGAGGAGGCGAAATTGCTGCCCCCCACTTGTAGAATCGTTGGGGTGTTCACGCTGAACGCAGTGCTGGGAACGAGCGAGGACGAGATGGAGGGAGAGGAGGAGATGAGCGCCGTGACCTTGTCGATTTCTGTTGCTCATTTGCCGGAGACGACGGTGGAGATGGCAGAGTTCGACAGGAAGGAGCTGAGAAGGTGTCATCGAGGAGCGGAGCTGGAGAACCCGTTTACTGCATTAGAGGGCGAGATGCCGTCGTTCCTCATGTTTGGAGTGAACGACCAGAGTGCGAGTCAACTAGTGCCAGTGGTAGAGGATTGGTATCCAGGAGCTGCACTTGTTGGCGCAGTGTGTCCGCTCTTCGACCGATGTGTCCCCCTTGCAACCTACTGTGGTGGAGTCGAAGCGGTAGTTGGCCGTCAGGAGCGAAAGAAGAAGAACAGAGGAGCCAAGCAGGCATCTCGGCGTCGACCACGTCCACGGGGCCAAGTAGCTTGTCCTTCGACAATGTTGCTTCGTCTCCACGGTAAAGTCGGCGTCAGGTCATTTTCCTCCAGTGGCTATCATCCGATCACGCCCGTGATTCGATGTGTGCGCGCGAGCATTGCGGAGGGGCTGAGCCAGGTAGTGACGTACGACCTCGTCTCGATACTCAACCCTGAGGGATCTGAAGAAGTCACGCAGCACCGCGTCATGGACCTCTTGGAGCCATCCGAAAGGCTGGCTATGGAACAGGAGGGCAGAGGCCTCAACATCTTCTCGTGTCGAGACAGCTCGCCGCTCGAACACCTTATCAAAAGTTGCGGCGCCAACGAGAGCAAGGAACCGATTCAAACCTCGGCGCAGATCGATCGATTGGAATTCGTATTCTGGCTGCAGAACGGCTTGATGTCGCTGCCAGGTCTTTGCTGGCAGGAAGGAGCGTATGGAATTCTCGCCTCGCATCACCCGACGCGGACATCTCCAGCACTAACAGAGGCTCTTCGAAGCACTCAAGCAGGATTGTCTTCGGCTAATGAGCGTGCATTCGGGGCATTCTTGGCTGCCGGAGCATTGAATGAGGTCGAGGACTCGGTTCACGCAAAGGAGGTCAGCCAACTTTGCGCTGGCATCTTGCGGCAGCCCCAGGTTGGTGGGTGTATTGTGAGCAGCAGCGTCGGGCCCGTAGCATTCCCTCGGGGTTTCCAACCGCATTTAGTGAGGAATATCGCCCAGGTCCAGACACATACAACATGCGGAGCAATTTTCTACACGAAGGCATGAGCATCGAAAAGCTTGCGCAAATACAGCTCAATAGTTAAGCATAAATGAATGGAACGGTAGACCATGTACCTGTTACTCCTCGGCTACTTCGCGTTCCGGCATCCAATACATACTGATCGCACGGAAACTCCGTCGCACGATTCAAACTTTGCGTCACTCAAACCCGACCACTTCGTCCGAACAACTGGCGCATCAGTTCGTCGTCTTTCGTCTTTTCAGCGTCGCGCTGGTGCTGCAGTCGCTGGAAGATCTCCACCAAGGTCTGGCCCTGCCGCTCGGCTACTCGCTCCAAGAACGAGCCGTTGCCAGTGTCAAGTGGGAAGCTGTCTTGGATCTTCTGCAACAAAAAGGTATGATGCTCCTTGCGAGCATCTGCACTGTCCTTCCGGAAGCGCTTCACGGCCTCTTCCAGTTTTCTGTTTTGCTTTTGGATAATCTCCGTGATGTACAACGTCGAAGAACCGTCAGCGTCAGCATTTCTTGCGCGCTTACGAGAGGTAGGCGTCGCTTTGGCACGAATAGCGTCTGATCCACGGCGAACAATATCGTGCCTTAGTGAAGGGGTCGGCGCGTCTTCTGGCTGTGCAACTGGGTGAGACCTCACCACAACTAAAGGGCTCGAATCGCTACCAGAGGACTCGTCTGCTGACGTTGACTCCGGCGACGACAAATCTGCCTCTCCATCCGATGACGACTCCTCCAACTGTGCCGGCACTTCGCGCCTAATAGGCTTCTTTGGAGCCGGGTGCTTTCTCTTTTTGAAAACACAACGTTCAACAACGGCCTCAATATCAACGTAGCGAGAAGATGTAGCGTCGTTCGGGGGTTTGTACGTCTTCTTCTTCGTCTCGCCCAGCTTTACGCGCAGCTCAGCATCAATTCCGTCAATCACGTCGAAGATGTCCTCGTCGACAGTGGTCAAGCCGTTGAAGCTGCGGTAAGACTTGCCCATTCTCGCTATGATGGGGTCTTGGTCTGCCGGGTCGAGCTCAAACCAGGAAAGACAGTTGGTTTCGGTTGCCTTCTGGTTGTAGAAGTAGACGAACTCGTACGAGTCCAACACGAACCTGGCTAGTCCCACTGCCGCAGCTAGTGAATTGGTTCCACCCAACTCTTCATATCGACGGAAAAACCGATCCTTTTCCTCCTCGAATACGTACCGCCGACTTCGCCGACCCTCCAGCAATTCGCCACAAGCTTCCCCTAGCATAAGCAGCTCCTCTTTACTCCAGTTTGCAGCGACGTACTTCTCTGGTTTCTGCCCGGCATGGCCCTTAATATCTTGTTCCTTTGTATCCTTTGAATCAAAGCGACCAGGCGAAGTTTTTGGGGGTCTACCTGGCTTGCGCTTTCCAGGTTTCTCATGCGCCCCGCTCCTTTTCCTGTGCAGAATCTGCGCCAACGCATCGAACATATCCTTGTTGAGATCCATGATCGTTTTGTTCTTCCAGCCGCGGATTTCGATCAATCTTTGTTCCGGAGCCATGTCGAACCACGCCGAGCTGTCCCCTTGCTCTACCATAAAATTCGAGATACCCGTGAATGAAGACTTCAACGCGATCATTTTGTTTCGCACGCTGTTAAGAGTTCGATTCCGGTTGGAGGGGCCCTCCTGTAGCATCGTGAAGAGTGCATACGTCTCATTCAGTGTAGACGTCAGTTTGCTACTCTTCGTCACTTCTGATGCTTCTTCCCACGCTTGGATCAGGTTCCATATCTCCTCTACAGGCCAATTGTTCCCCTTCTTCACCGCAGGTACTAAAGGGTCCTTTTTGCTGGTACGTCTCGCACTAGCAATCGACATTGAGGACACCGATGATTCGGAATCTGATGACCAAAACGCCTCCGTTCTCTTTCGAGTTGACCGAGGGCGCAGCGAGATACCCTCAGTGGCATCTTTGACAACAGGTGACGGCAGAGTAGGAGCTGCTACGCCCACGAACGAGGTTTTGGTAACCAACGCAAACATCTCAGCATCAAGATCCACGAATTTCAATGGGACGTTCGTACATTGCTGGTACGCTCGCTTCTGCACGGCAGACATCTCAAACCAGTCCGGGCCGTCTGACTCCGAACTGTCGTTGCATGCCTTAATGTACGCGTACGAAGCAAGAATATATCTCCATTGTTGCGCCATCGATCTCAGGTTTCGCCGGATAGGAGTGTCAGTGTCCCCTGCATTTTGTCGACGGGCCACAAAAGCGTCGAATATCAGTGATTCACGTTCTGTCGCTGACTGCTCCTTGTCGGTAGGAACGTTCATCACATCTGCGCACGCCTTAATCAAGTCTGACGATTCCTCAGTGGTCCACTTTGCCGTTTTCGAAATATGATTAGCATCAGGTCCTGACTTGGAATCCTTGGTGTCTTTAGGGCTCTTGACCTTTCTTTTGGGCTTGGGCAGAGGAGGTGGGCGGAGACTTCGAACTTCAGTAAGCTTTTCATCCATGCCAAGAATACGCCTCAACCCATCATACATTTCCTTCGTAAGATCAACAGAGTTGCGGTTTTTCCAGGACCGCAGTAAAGTCATCCTCGTGTCTTCTGGGATTTCGTGGTAAGAAGGTTCCCCCTTAGCCTTTTGCGACTCATTGAACGAGTGGATGTGAGCGTAGGAAAACTTCAGTGAGCTCCGACGCGCCGCAAGGGCCGTACTATTTCGCACCGACGATCCACCTTGCATCTCCACAAACTCACGATACATCTCCCTGTTGAGGGACAGCCGCTCAGCTGGATCACTATTGCACACTAGAACCGCTGCTTTTTCCCACGCGTTAATCAGGATTTGGAGCTCCTTGTTCTCCCACAAATGCCCATTTGGTCCGTCAACATGAATTTTGCGCTTCCTTTTCCCCCATCTCCCTGGACCCATCGAATTGCCAGTTGGCGTTGTGGTAACATTCGAGTTTCCTTTCAGGGGCACGATCTGATCGCTCTTGGTCACAACAGGTTTATCCGCGATGACAACTTGAGGTGGGTTACTTGTGGGCTTTGGAACCAGAGTCCTCGCCACGATGCGCTCTTGGTTAAGCGCAGGAAGTCCTGCTTTCTCCACGTCGCAATTTTCACCAACTGGGACAATTTTCTCTGTGATCGCGTTAATTTGCCCAATCAATGAAGTTGGAGGTCTCTGCGCAGCGAGTTGTTGTCCTGGAATAGATAGTGGTGTTGACTTCGCAATTTCGTCTGCATTGACAGTAGCCTTGATACTGCCATACTTTTCACCAACACTTGGCTTAGCAGCTGGCATGCCGCTATGATCGTCGCTCTCTGAAAGACTTGATGTCTGTCTGATGCTGATGTCCTCAGTATGAATGGTCGACGGATTCTTCCCTGTAAAGAAAATGCTCCTGACGATGGGGTCGGTTGTCTTTTCCTCTCTGTTAATTTCCGTGCGGCTTTGGACAACCATCCTTGGGATCGCAGCTTTCTCTTCTTCACTGTCGTCGGCAATGCTAGGTGGCTGCGAAGAGAAAACACTACCAGTTTCTTCGTCGTTGCTGTCTTGTGCCAGTTTCGAAAGCCTCTGCTTCTTCGGTGGTCTCCCTGGTCTCCGTCCAGAACGCGTACCTCCTGAGTTCGGTATCTTTGTGTTGCCCTCTTTAGCGCGGCGCATGTCTTCGAGCGCCACCGCTCGGGTGTCCAGCGAGATCACCTTGTCCAATTCCGCATAGAGCTCCGCTGACAAGTCTAACAAGTTGGCGTTCTTCCAGGACCTCATCAAGCTCTGTCTCGTCGCCACAGGCAACTCGGTGAACTTGGGGTCTCCATTCATTTCCTGGATCTTGTCGAAGGCCGAGATCCTCGAATACGACTGCTTCAGCACTCGACGTCGAGTGGCCAAGCCCGACAAGTTGCGGACAATCTTGCCACCTTGCAGCACTTCGAACTGTCGGTACATCTCGTGTACAATGGACATGGGTTCCCCACTCTTGCTCTCACAGACTATGTGGGCCGCCGTGCCCCAGGCCTTGACTAACTGCATCATCTCTTGGGCTGACCACGGGTTGCTCGTAGTAGTGCGAGCCACCGCCGGTTGTTTCCTTTTGCCCGTCGTCTTCTCGCCCGCAGAATTCGACGTAGAAGTGGAATTAGAAGCCGCGGACGCCCGCGTTGGCCTCGTCTCCATCCTGGTGGCTTCCTGCAGCTCCTTCTGCCGTCTCCTAAGAGGCAGAACAGGTTCTTCCTCACCCCCTTTGCTCACAATGCGCCCCAGCGCCTGGAACATCACGGGGGTGAGCTCCATGACGCTGGAGTTCACTTTCTTCCACTGAGTCATCAGTTCCAGGCGCTGTGGGCCCGGGAGGTCAAAGAATAATACCTTTTCTTTCTTTAGTTTCTGCTCCGAGTCGAAGTCCCGCACGAAAATGTACGAGAACTTGAGGGCGCTGCGCTTGCTCGTGAGCGCCGCCTTGTTGCGCCGCGTGGAGCCGCCGCGCAGCGCCACGAAGTGTTTGTACACGGCGTCGTGCAGGTTCTGCGCATTGTTATCGCGCGGACGTGACGCTGCCAGTTCCCAGGCCGTCACCAGGTCGCCGAACTCCTCGAGCGTCCACACGTTGTAGCGCGGCGTGCCAGAGTCTTCGCTGCTCGGCATCGTTGCTCTCGATCCAGGCCAGTAGTCGCTTTCTTTTGTTATTTTCCAAGCGGAACGGGTCGGGTTGGAAAAGAAAAAAAAAACGGGTTTGTATGATGAGTTAGAGTACAGTGCTACCCCTCAATACGCGTACCTCTATTATCATATTATTTTACCAGTTGACCCGTTTTATCCTAGGGATTCGTAGGATAAAAATCATTTTATCTTGATCTAAGTATTGTCTCCAGACTATTTCCGAATATTTTATCCTAGTGATTTTTGTCCTTCCAATTCATACAAAAGACAATTTAATTTATTTTGTCCTTTTATCCACATACTAATTTCAAAATAAGCGTGCTAGGATAAATTTCACTGGGGTTAATATCGCTGCAGCGGACCTGATCGAGTCTCTCGCAGATCGTTGTGTTACTGGTGCGATGGTTGGAGAGGTAGACTCATAGGCAGCGAGTAAGGAGAGAGTACTCTATTGCTAGTACCGGTAACCATAATCGGCAGGTCCCAAATCTTGGATGGTATTGTGAATCCCGTCCAAATTTGCAGATCGAGGACTATTGATTGAACCGCTCCCCAACCGACGGAGTGACCTGATTGGACAAAAAAGAAGCAACTTGGCTTTAACTACTGGGGAAGAACGCTACGCGAAAGGCTTGCAGTGCGCTTTCAACCGCGTCGGTGAGCTTCCTCGGCCAAATCACTGACTCGAGTCAGGAGTGTACGTGCTCGGCTGAAACATCGCGCAAAATGAAAAGCCCCAGAGGTTGGGGTGGCCCATTTCTATGCCGAACACCCTCTCGCTTACTTGGATGAGGCGCAAGACGCTTTCAAACGGGCGCATCACGTTGACATTTCGAAGTCGTCG